>JALMQS010000070.1:2915842-2959457 GCA_024734495.1 Forficula auricularia
TAATTTTTCTGGGACACCATAATATACATGGCTGGTGCGTCGCCAGTTCTTTTGCGAACTTGGCTGACACACTGCCGTGTGTTTTCAAAATGATTTAATAAAATAATTAAAGAATGCAATCTCGATCTCGCGCGATCTTGATCTCAAGATAATAAACCGAAAACAATTGAAAAAAAACTTTAAATTTTTTAATGGTTTCAAAAGTTTACATTTTTAATTTATTTTTTATATAATCACACCATGTCGTTCAAAACACTTTTGATATCGTGAAACAAGCTTCTTCAAACGTTCTGCTTAAAATTCCACCGTCTGGAATTTTAACCAATTTTGCACTGAGTTCCTCACTTTCCTCAAAACGATTAGAACCAAGCCAGTTTTCGAAATGTAGGAAGAGATGGGAGATGGTAGTCAGACTTTTGCAATCACACGCTCAACGAAATGCGGACACTAGGCCTTCCACTACCTTCCTCTCCATGAGTTAAAAATTTTTACGAGTGCTATATATGTGTCAGGTCCGATGAGATTTCGCCTCGAAGGACAAGCCAAGGGCCCATTTTCGTCATTTGGCTTCAATTCCCGAAAGTTTGAATACAACCCTTCTGACATATAATAAAAATTATCCATAAAACCTCGGATTCAGTAGTTGACAACTTCTCGTGATTTTCTTTATACCTGGTTTGGCGGCGTTAGCTCCAGAAAATAGGTTCCAGGAAAGTACCAGCAGCAGGGCCCAGAAGAAGACATGATAGCTCATCCTTCCCACTGCAATAAAATCAATAAAATACAATTAGAAACGATATTCAGTTTTAACAACAATTAATAAACTTGTCACTTCTTAATGTCCAATAACTAAGTCAAAAAGCGTGAGGCGATTCTTTGAGAAGCATGTAGGTACTTTTAATTAATTGCAACAAAACGACTCACGCTTTTTGACTTAATTATTGGACATTAAGAAGTGACACGTTTATTAAAGCATATAAAGTATGGAACAAAAATTTATATTTTTGCATTTAATGTGTACTGAAGATAAAATATTGTCAAGGGTAGAATGCATATAACGTTAAATTAAAAGTTTACTACATTATTTTGTTCTTTTTAGTGCATTAATGACAAAAGCGTGTTTTTTAGTTTTTTAAACTATTATTTATTTTTTTACTTTTTAGTCTTAAAATAGTTCAATTCTACGCGTACATCGTTAAACTAAAACTAAATTTGACAAGAGTCTAGTATATTTGACGAGTTTGGACCAAAGGGGACTATAATTTACGAATTTCGCCCTCCATTAATTTTTATATTTTTACCCTTCTAGGGGCCCACATACAAATTTTGGTTGATTTTGGACAAACCGGCTCCAAATTTCGCCCCCCCTGGTTAATTTTTTTAGATCGATTGTCAAAAATTATTGTATTGTCATCTGAGTTACATATACATTTAAAGTTTCAAATCGATACGACAATTAGAAATAGATTCAAATCGACTTTCTGGATCGGGTTTACAACCAACTTCGTTACAAGTGAAGCTAATATAAAGCGTGTAAAAAACTTTAAATTCATTAGTGATCAGAAAAAATTTGAATACCAAAATAAATGTAAAAGCGAGATTTATAAAAATGAATAATTACTCCATTTCTACAGTGTTCTACATGGAGATTGAACTGTATCTTATGCATTAACTACAACTCTGTTTGAATCTATGATTTATTATTTTAACGACTTAAAATTTGATAGTAAGCTATACAAGATCAGGATACTATTTTTAAACCTGCAGATGATGTGTTATGCCAAATGACATTTTTGAAAATATGATTATTTAAATTTAGATACTGATATTTCTGTGTACTCGTATGTCCATTTGTTCATAAAGTAACCTGTTTGACGAATGGCTTTTCAGTGTTTGCTGTTTAAAGGAATCTCAGCCAAAATTCTTTGTATTTTTTAGTGCAACACGAAAGTAAAACTTTAATGTTTTAACTCACTATGTAGTGCATAATATTTACTTTTTCCATCACGCCTTCTTGGAGTTATCACACTTGTTCTATTCCTTCGTAAATGTTATGCGACAAGATTTTATCCAGTTAGGTCTTGCCTTGCGTTTTCAAGTAGTAAACTTTTATTAAATAAAAAATTCTTGCTCTAAATCAATATGCGAACACCATTTTAAGTAGTGTTACTATTTAAAGGTTTTCATTAATATTCTTTATCTACCAAATGTAATCGTTTCATAAAGAGGAACAAAGTGGTTGTCTTCTGCTTGATGCAAATAAACATACACACATATATATCAAGTATTTATATATATTATATATTTGTTTGAGACAATAGTTTCGAAGGCTTGGCCTTTATCATCAGTCTTTTTTAATTATAAATATTATTTTTCATGGTGTCAGTATCGCGTGGATATTGAAAATTTTTTTTGCTCTTACTCAGCCGTAAAGCCAGTCAGACGAAAGAACATATCAGTCCTTTTGAGCGATAAGTCCTTCAATGCGATATTCTGGACTATATAGCCATTAGGACTTCCATTACCATCTTTAAGCTATTAAATGTTGATAAATATGCTATCCCTGAATATTTTCATGAGATGGTGCAGTCTAAGGTCTAAGCATTTATTACACTCTTTAAGGCTAGCTGGAATTTAGTTTTGGAATAGACTGCCTTCCGGCTTGCGTTTGTCTTTGCTCACCATGGGCTCTGACTCAGTGATTGATCGGGCACGTTGATGATGTTGATGGCCAGCGTCGTGAGGCTCTGTTAGGTCTCGATGCATCAGAAAAGGTGGACAGGAAAGGGACTTAAAAAGAAAAAAAATATCTTTTTTCAAGAGGAAATCACTGAGAGTGTCTGTCTTCTTTTTTTTCTCCCCTCCGTTGGCCTCGATCCGTTAGATCTTTTGGCCAGTGAAATGTAGTTATATAGTTTTATATTACATTAAATATATTACATTAAATTTTTTTAATAGCTATTATATGTTGAATCAGGAACTTTGCTATTATTGAATCTTCAGGAATATACGAGAGAAGAATGAGTGTCTTCTTATATAGTTATATAAAATTGGCTCTATCGCAACATTAGCTTTTCTTTTATCTACCCTCCCCCTCCTCCTCAATGAAACAGATATTGAGTAATGGTTTCCCACAATTCTTTTGTTCAGCATCCTTTCATAAATTTTCAAATGAATTTTAATAATAAACTCGTAGATAACATTGTAATACATAAAGAATCATGTAGATCAATGTCACACACGCTCGCGGCTTTCCATTCAATGATACATATACTAATTATTAATGTCCCACTATCAAAGAAAGCATAAGCCAAAGAAAGAACTAGAAAGACCTAAAGAAACAGCGATTAAAAATGGTTATGAAAAAGATATCATTGATCAATTCTTAACCAGCTGCGAAGCCCGCTTTATGCGGGGATTTGCTGACTAGGGGGACTCCTGTATGGCCCCTCCTCGGAAAGCCACTGATCAAGAGTGTGAACAAGCCAAAATGTTTTTCTAATCACGCACCCCCCCCCCCCATTAAGGCAACCTGTAATGAAATAATTTATAATCACCGCCCCCCTCGGCATACGCCACTTGTATTGTTAAGATAGGGAGAAGGTCAAAATGTAATCAAATATTTAACAATCACCACTCCCCTTATAATAAAATAATTTATGATCCCAGCCCCTCTTCCCCTCAGTATTGTATTGGTATTTTTTCAAGAGTGAGAACAGGCCAACACGTTTTTCTAATACCGAAATATAATAGTAAATGATAATTAATAAAATAATTTATAATCATTTACGAAAAAACCATATCCTCATATCTTTCGTTAATCCCATTCGATTTAAACCAGGGCTGTCCAACCTGTGGCCCAATATAAAGTAATAAAATTCCTTAAAACATTGAGATTTATATGTAGATACTGGAAAACACACAACAATTTGGCCTGATTTTTTTTCTCTAAAATAAGAAATCTGAAAATCTACTGTGAAGTTTTCGAAAAATAAAAGTGCTAATTTTGAATCTGGAACTAGATTTCAAGATTTAACGAAAAAAATAATCATTTTGGTCTATTTTCGACTCCATTTTCATTAGAAATAAATTTTCTACTTGCAAACTTTCTGATTGAATGTTCTAGAACAGTGGTTCCCAACCTGGGGGCGGTCACCCCCAAGTGGGCGGTTTGGGTTATCAGGGGGGCAATAACTAAGTGGGGGCGATTAGGGGGCGATGCATATTCTAATGGGGGAAAATTAAAATAATTCTGTACAGTAGAAGTTGCCGGGTAAAATAGAACAATAACAAAGTTTTCAAACTTTAACTTAGCCCAGTAAATAGAGAGGTTTAAGCTTACATTATTTACAGGAAAATAATTTTTAGGATCGTTTGGTATGATGTGGGTATGGAAAATCTAAGTTTGCTACCTTGAAAGTGTAGGGGACAACTTTTGGTTGCCAAAAAACCTTGACATTTTCAGACTTTTTCCAGTTTCCCTCTTATAACTAGAAAACAGTTCATATTTTGCAAATAACCGTCCTATAGTAAATTAAAGAGGCCAAAATTTCGCTTCGATTATAAAAAAATATGCAAAATTGGTCCAGTAGTTCGATTTTTAGTGGGGATCCAAAAAACAACCTCGAGATCACTTTTGAATATCCCAAAAACTATCACTTTTTTCGATTTTTTCCATTTTGACCATGAAAGACCACTCTATACATTACACTAGATTAAATTTGCTGCAATTGAAACAAAGTGTCATCTTAATTGGATAATGGTAGCCCGTGCCGCAATGAGGTTAAAGTTTTGAAAAAATGCAATTTTTTGCAAAAAAATTGTAGTTTTTCCTTCATAAAATGAAAATCAGTCATCCTAGAAACTTGGTTCCTATCTCATTGTTTAGAAAATTTGTTGATTGGAACGTTTACTTGGACCACTTTTTTGTTAAAAGTCTTAGATTTATAGATATCCAGCATTTTCCATGACAGGAAATAATCCATTGTTTCAAAAAATCGCAGTTTTTCCATCATGAAATGAAAACCACTCAATTTAGAAACTTTATTTCTCTGTCATTTTCCAGGAAATTTTATTTACTTGAACGGTTACTTGGACCACTTTTTTTATAAAACTCTTAGATTTATAGATATCCTACATTTTCCGAACAGGATATGATACGAATCCTGAAAACCGTATGGAAAATGCTGGATATCTATAAATCTAAGAGTTTTATCAAAAAAGTGCTCCAAGTAAACCTTCATTAAAATTTCCTAGAGAATGAGACAGAAAACAAATTTCTAGGATGAGTGGTTTTCATTTTATAAAGAAAAAACTACGATTTTTTTGCAAAAAATTGCAGTTTTTCAAAACTTCAACCTCATTGCGGCACGGGCCGCCATTATCCAATTACCTAAGATGAAACAATGTTTCAATTGTAGCAAATTTAATTTAATTTAAAAGTGTATAGATTGGTCTTTTTCAAAAACGTTCTCCTTCATGGTCCAAATAGGAAAAAATCGAAAAAAGTCCGAGTTTTTGGGATAGGTATTCAAAAGTGATCTGTAGAGCAGTTTTTTGAATCTCCATAAAAAATAGAACTACTCGACCAATTTTGCCTATTTTTTTTAAATCGCCGACAAATTTTATCTTCTTTAATTTACTATAGAACGAAATATGGACCGTTTTCGAGTTATAAGCGAGAAAATGGAAAAAGCCTGAAAATTTCCTGGATTTTTCGGCCACTAAAATTGACCCCCACACTTTCGAGGTCGCAAACTTAGATTTGGCATACCAACATCATATCAAACGATCCTAGAAAAAAAATCTTTTCCCGCAATTAATGTAAGATGGACCACATTTTGGATCCTCTGGGCTATAATTGTCAACTTTCTTAATTATTCCAGATTCCGATTTAAAAATGAAAACATGTACTCCTGTTTTTTAAATGTACGTCAATGATCTTAGTTAATTATATCACTTCTTTGTTCTTAAAAAAAAATTGTAAAAAATGTACATTTTAATTTTTTTTCTATTTTATTTAAGAGTGAACGGATAAAACTGCTTTGGTTGTTTTTATATACGGAAATAAAATTGTTTAAAATAATAAAACTGCTTTATTATTTACACTTTACTTCAAATTAAAATTAGGCATACAATGAAAATGAAAAGGGGGCGATAGGTGTTGGTCAACCTCCAGAAATGGACGATGGGTCACAAAAGGTTGGGAACCACTGTTCTAGAACAACAATTAGATACAGATCTGAAAGAAAAATTGAATATTGTCTCTTTATTAGAATTGTATATTAATTATCTAGCCAGGAAAAATATAAACAAATACTAATACATAATATCACTTTTTGTAAATATGTAGGTGTGTATTTACATGTACGAGAAGCAATTTTCAAGTAAAGAATTTACAAAAAGTAAAATTAGAAGCTCACTATAATAATAAAGTTCTTGTTTCTAATTAACTATCTTTTTTTAATAACAAATATCAATGGAATTATAATATTTTATCCGCGGTCCGAGATAAATTTTTTTCTTCAGAAATGTGGCCCGTGTAACCCAAAAGGTTGGATACCCCTGATTTAAGGCACTGCTATGAAACTTGGTACCCTCGTTCAGATCTCAACTCTTTTATCGTCGACGACAACCCAGAACGTCGTTTGTACCGAACTTGGCCTCCTTTTCACATTTATGTTTCTGGTGGGATATCATTAATTTTTGAAAAGTTTAATTCTATTATTTATTTAAATAAATACATAATATTTAATTTTCACCTCTTCATTTTATGTCCTGAAGAAGGAAATGTTTCGGTTTTCCAATTTCACTCTTTATTAATGCACCTAATTCTACCAACATCATTATATTTTCACTATATATTAATTGAACCTATAAATTTCACCCCTTCATTTCAAGCCCCGAAAAAGAGAAAGTTTTGGTTTTTCAATTTTTTCCTTTATTAATGTACCTAGCTTTACCAGTATGCCGAATTTCAGCATTCTAGGGTTGAATGTATTTTCACTATATGTTAATTGAACCTATAATTAATTTCGCCCCTTCATTTTAGATCCTGAAGATGGGAAACTTTCACTTTTTCGATTTTCTCTTTAACCCCAAACTCTACCAGTATGCCAAATTTCGGCATTCTAGGATCAGCGGAAGTACTCTAGGTTTTTGATGGGTCAGTCAGTGATAAAAATGGCACTTTTCAGACCTTAATAACTCAATAACTTTAATACGTTTATGCATTAAATTTGGGACTAGGTGTTCCAGTAGGCCTTAATAGACATGAAAAATTGCAAGTGTGTAGTTCTAATAGTTTTTGAGTTATCGGGGGCGGGGGGGGGGGTCTAAATGGTTCGTGTAAATATATACACATGGTCGGTGCAGCCCTTTTTTTCCGAACTTGACTGACACACTGCTGTGTATCTAGATTAGATTTATAGCAAATTCTGTCTATTTAGATTAAGTTTTTAGCACATTCTGCGGACCTAGATTAGGTTTTTGGAAAATTATAATTTCATAGAATAGTACAGGATATTTTGTTTTCCAACTAATTTTTGAAGTGATAACTTATTTTTGCGCGCCTTGCACATTTTTATTTTACTTGGCAGTAAATGGGATTGAGCCGTCATGCACATTTTTATTTTCTTGGACAGTAAATTAGATTGAGCCATCACGCGTCATGGTTGGGCTGTGTCTAGATCTCGTACCAATTCAAGCCTTTCTATTGTAAATAAAGTTTGTTAAGATATCAATGACTGTTTGAAGCCTGTTGACTGATATATGGTAGAGATGAAGATCAATCAATACTAAACTAATTGATACACATTTATATTATTTTTTTAATTTTATTTTAGATAAATATACTCTTTAAAACATTGGTTTTTTTAACCAGTTACTTTTGTAAATTTGTTTTAACAAATAAGACAGCGAAACTTTAAATAAATAATTATTTAAATAAATAAAATAATATTTAAATATTAATTAAATTATTAAAATATTATTTAAATAAATTTTTTGACCGTTCATTTTGCAGATCTAGAAAATTACTTTATTATTATTTTTCAATTACTAATAATAATGATAAAATAAAAATAAAATCAATAAATTTTCAATTATTAAAATATTTTATTTATCAATCCCTGTCGGGTGCCTTGATTTCATTTTTCCTTTTCAAAAAATAATAAAATTATTAAAATTTATATTTTTATAAAAAAATAAATTTTTTGACCGCTCATTTTGCAGATCTAGAAAATTATTTTATTATTAATTTTTGAAAAAGAAAAATGAAATCACCCTGTGTGCCTTGATTTCATTTTTCCTTTACTAATAATAATAATAAAATCAATAAATTTTCAATTATTATTTTTATAATTATTAGATTATTACTAAGTATATATTATACCTAATACGTAGAATTATAAATGCCATATAAGTTATCACTTCTTTCGAGTCGTCTTAAGTAAACACCCGAATTTTTTTTCTTAATTTTTCCATCTTATTATATTATTTGAAAAAAATTTCTAGAAAAATAATTTTTAACAAAACAGACAAAGTTATTTAAATCTTTGCTTGGCTTTTTTATAGAATCTTAATTATTTGAAGAAAGTTTGCTTAGCTTCATTAGTATTATCAAATAGGTCTTTATCTAGAAAATTATTGGCAAGGAATTGCAATCAGGTTCATCACATATATATATAGTTTAAATGAATTTAATTTCTATTTAAAAATTGTTTTCTTCCCCCCCCCCTAAAAAAACGTCACTCGTGGATGGACCCGTTTTTCGAATGTTGCTTCGATCTAAAGACTTAAACTGGGACGCTGAGTTGGACACAGAAGGGGTTCGAACCGTTACTCGAACCCAGCCCAGGTACTAGATAGAAGCCAGGTCAGCAAGAAGCCATGTTGCCAGGTTTCCGATAACAGGTTGCCACGTTGCTGAGAAACTGGAGAGTTTTGCTTGGACTAGCAACAGGTGTCACGCTCCTGGTTCGAAACTTGAATGAACGGCTAATACTTAAGCAACCCGCTTCTTTTCCACGACCCGTCCCATTTTTGGAAAGTTGAGACCAAAATTAATTTCTCAACTTAGTAATGGATGTTTTCAAAACTATCGAAAAAAAGATAGGAACTTAAACTTACAATGGTTTTGGATCTTGACTAGAAAACAGTCGAAGTCAAAAACAACAAAATTTTAACATTGTATTTGGAAACACTGCACTATTAGGGGAATGGCAAACACAGGAATGATGAGAAATGTCAGGTTGACAGGCACACGCGAGACTGGGGTGCGAGCGATCCGTGAAGGTGTCAAACCAGGATTTGCTCGAGTCGGAGCTCTCTTCAAGACTAAACGTAGCCTAGAGAAAGGAAGTGAAAGGAACCAGGCGACTGATTGAGGAATGCTCGCCGCACCGCAGTCAGCCCGCCTGCCCGCCTCAATGCCCTCGCTCTCGGATACCACTTCACTTCACTTCACTCACACCTCCTCCCTTACACCTTACACCTTACACCTTACACCTTGCTCGAATCTTACACCTTGCATCATGCAGTTTCTGACTGCCTCACCCCCTCACCCCCTCACCAGGTTACCTTACTACTCAGCAGTATTCAATTCAATTTGACTAATTATATTATTGTATTTTTCAAGGCATGTCCAAATCAAACTTAAAATTATAATATAAATATCCTCCTCCTTATACCATGATCTTAACCGACTATTTTACTATTTGGAAGGGGCCTTAAAATTGCGATCATTTGTCATTAATGAATGATTTTTAACCGACTTCAAAATGGGAGGAGGTTCTTTTTTTTTTAATGCAATCGAATGCAAGAAGGGGTGCACCAGTAATGATGCAGCTCCTATGGATCTCGAAAGACCCTTGTATTACCGAAGAGAAGGGAAAGTTGATTAAGTGAGAGGGTGTAGACGTAGGTGTCTATGCACCCCGGTTTTGAAGGTTTGAAGATTATAGGTGCTGGGAAAGATGGAGGCTGGGAGAGAGTTCCAGTTCCTTGAAGTCATGGGGATATATGTATTGGCGAATGAAGTGGTCCGGCACTTTTCCAATTTGGCCGCGAAAGAGTGTTGGGAGTCGGCAAAACGCGTGCTACGTGCAAAGCATGCTTTGGGGGGAATTATTGATTTTATCTCATCAGAGCACCTGCCGTGATTGTATCTATAGAAAAGGGAAAGGGCAGAGACATTTCTTCGATGAGCCAGCGAGTCGGTGAGTGTAGAATCGTTAATTAGCCTGACGGCTCGTTTCTGAATTGCATCCAGGGTAGCAAGAGAATATTTTGAGGCTCCTCTCCATAGATGAGAGCCGTATTCGAGACAGGGGCGGATTTGGGCCTTGTAGATGGTGAGAAGTTGTGGGGGTTTGTAAAATCGCTTGGAACTGAATAAGAAGCCAATCTTCCTTGCTGCAGATTTCGCCACAGAGGAGATGTGTTCGCAATTCGATTGAATTTTTTTTTGTGTCTGTTACCTGATATTTTCGCAAATTGTGAACCGATTTTGATGATTTTTTTGCATTGGGTTCACTATAGTTTCCGATTGGTCCCGTTTTTTTTTATTGGTATTGGACCTTTTTTGTTATGTTTGTTCATTCATAACTTCTTTGTTTATGAACCGATTTTAATTATTCTTTCTGCGTTTGGATCAGTATGGCTCCAAGATAGTCAAGATACCTATTTATTTATTTATTTTATGTATGTTCAGCGAGAACTTTTTGCCACATGGACCGATTTCGATGATTCTTTTTTTATTGGAAAGGGGGTACCTTAGGGGTGGTCCCATATTAATTTGGTCAAGTTCTGATGATATGATCAATATCGAAATAACGTAAATCTCCAATTCTTATGAGCAAATAAGAGAAATTATAATAAATTAAATCTTTTATAAAAAAATCTTACAACATTCCTTTAGAAACCGCAAATATTTCGAGAGAATTTCTATATTTATGAATTTAATTTTATTATCATTTTCTGATTCATTCGCCCGATGCATGCGAGATATTATATTAAGTCACTATTAATAACATCACTAAAAAGAGAAAAATAAAAATAATTTTTATAAAAAAATAAAACCGACTTCAAAAAAATTAAATCCAACAAATAAAATAATAAGAGCTTAAAAATAAAATAAAATCCACTAAAAAGGTATAAAATAATTATCTAATTTAGTTACAACTAAACGACGAAATATTAACATGAAATCACTTTTTAAAGTCGGTGCTAAACAAACTATATAAGCGAGCTTACCCACCAAACGTATTAAGTAAGATCCGTCGAGTGCGATTCATAAAATGTATATGTTTGGCACCGACTTCAAAAAGTGATTTCATATTAATATTTCGTCGTTTAGTTCTAACTAAATTAGAAAATTATTTTATACTATGCCTTTTAGTGGATTTCATTTGATTTTTGAGTTGTTATTATTTTATTTGTTGCATTTAATTATTTTGAAGTCGGTTTTATTTTTTTTATAAAAATTAATTTTTTACTTGGTGTCCGGTGACGAAATGATTAATTTAAGCTTTATTCTGTATATTTGTTTATTATTTGTTATTTTCTATTGGGCGTATTTATTTATTGGTTTATTTTTTAATTTTTTTGTATATTCTATTACTTATATTTATTTTGGATTTTTTGCACATTTATATTACATTGATTTATTTTTCGAATTTCTGTACATTTTGTATTATGTTTGTTTATTTTGGATTTTTGTACACTTTGTTATGTTATATTATATTAGTTTTTTTTTGACTTTCTGTACATTTTGGATTATGTTAATTTATTTTTCAGTTTTTGATTTTTTTTTTGCACATTTCTATTACTTATATTAAGTTATTTTTCGAATTTCTGTACATTTTGTATTATGTTTGTTTATTTTTGATTTATAACGGTTTGTATTGTATTGGTTTGTTTTTTTGATTTTCTGATTGTCCATTTGCTCGCTGTTGATCTATATGTATTTTTTTGTTGTGTCTGTTTCAATGAACTTTTTTTCATTTATTTGTTATAATGATCTGGAAAATAATGCCCAACTATTTTGTATAACAAATTTGTTCTGAACAAATAAAAATATCTATCTATCCGCCTCCTTATTTATGATCAGTAAAGTTATCAGGGATGAATAAATAAATCGCGCAAATAAAATAATTTTATTAAATAATGGTTACTGTTAATTCTACAAATCTAGAAATTATATTATTATTTTTATTAATTTCTTGATATGTAGAATTAACAGTCAGAATTAAATTTAAACAAAATAGAATAGCTTTTTTAATACAATCGAATGTAAATTTTCATTATTAAACTTGAAAAAATTTTCTGTTGAAAACAAAAAAGAAAGAAATCACAGAGTCGGAGTCGACACTTTTTTCCCCTACTCCCACTCCGACTTCTCCAGCCAGAAATTACTCCCGAATCCGACTCCGACTCCACAGTTCTGCCTAGAATATAGCAGAAATTATTTTTTAGAGAAATTTCAAATTAAGGTGAGTCACCCCCGAGGGGTGAACCGCGATTGGAATTAGGTGTACACGTCTTTGGAATTATGTGGTATTATTTTGGAATGCCTTAGATAATGCTCCTCCATCTATTGTCTTCTACTTGGAAATGAAAGTGGAAGTTGAATTATGTGTACACGATATTAGGTCGCGGTTCACCCCTCGGTCACCCCTTTTGGTAATGAAGGGTTGAGAAGGAAACTTACCTCAGGTCATATTCATACTTAGTGATTTGGAATTGCCCTAGAATCTATTAGAAATCATTTCTTTTATGAAATTTTAAATTAAGGGTAGTAACCCCCTTTAGAAAACGAAGGGTTGACCAGAAAAATCATTTCCGGCCATATTCATACTTAATGATTTTTAATTTCTTTAGAAATTACATTTTTATGAAATTTTAAATTAAGGGTACTCACCCCGCATTAGAGGATGAAGAAGGAGTTGTCAGGAAATTTATTTCAATCCATATTCATACTTAGTGATTTGGAATTTCTTTAGAATCAAGTAGAAATCATTTTTTAGTGAAAATTTAAATTAAGGGTAGTCATCCCCTTAAGAGAGATGAAAGTCGATCTGTTGATCTTATTAACTTATTTCAGATCATATTTACACTTAGGGCCAGTTTTATGTCGGTTTGCAAAGTCTTTGTTAAAGTTAACAAAGGGTGAGACCTTAGAACTCATCTTGTGCCCGGCGGGATAGCCAATCAGATGAAAGTGCGTGTCATCTGATTGGCCATGAGGCCGGGCTCAAGGTGAATTCTAGAGTTCTACCCTTTGTTAACTTTAACAAAGACTTTACAAACCGACATACAACTGGCCCTTAGTGATTTCGAATTGCTCTAGAATCTAGTAGAAATCATTTTTACTTTACCATACAGGGTATGGTCAAGTATTGTAATCGTGCATGAAAAAAGTGGTTTTTCCTTCTTTTGTTCGAAATATCTTAAAAACGGCTGAAACTATTTTGATTAAAAAAATTGTGTGAAACCATGGCATTTCGGTCTACAAAAAATCCCTAATAAGTGAACATTGAAAAAATTATATTTTTCTTGATAATAATTGTTGTCTCAAAATGTCTGTTAGTCTGTCTGGTTGTCTGGTTTTTAGTTAGTTAGTTAGTTAGTCTGTGCGTTACTAAATTTTTGTGGACGAGCTAGCTCAAAAACTAGTCTGAATATCGAAACCAAATTTTGTATACATAATCAGTGGCCCCTATTTTATCCAAGCTATTCCAACTCTGTTACGAATAGGGCATATTCCCCAAAAGCTGGAAAATAGCCAGAGTCACACCTATTCCTAAAAAAGGAGACTCTTCACAAATCTCTAATTACAGACCTATCGCGATCACCTCTGTTCTTTCCAAAATAATGGAAATGGTTATAAACCAAAACGTCCTTCGTCACTTAGAAAATAATAAATTAATTCACGATATGCAATATGGATTTAGACAATATCGTTCCACAGGCGACATCTTAACCTATGTCACCCACACCTGGAACAAAACTCTAGAGACCGGAAAAGAAACCCTCGCTGTAGCCCTAGATATCTCAAAAGCTTTTCACCAAGTTTGGCACAAAAATCTTCTTGCCAAACTGACTGCCTTTGGATCCACACCAACACTTCACAAATGGATAGAAAGCTTTCTGACAAACCATAGTATAAAAGTTGTGGTGGATGGAATATCATCTGAATTGTTCTCCACAAACGCTGGTGTTCCCCAAGGCTCTGTAATCTCCCCCACACTCTTCCTAATCTATATAAACGACATTGTCGATCAAACGTCAAACCCCACTCACTGTTACGCCGACGATAGCAATCTGCACGGCAAACCCTCACCCCCGAATAATCGAATCAATGTTGCCTCCTCAATCACTCTCGATCTAGACAAACTGAATAAATGGGGCTCCCAAAATTTAGTTAACTTTAATGCAAACAAGACTCAATGTTGTCTAATTTCTAGGCGCGAAAATAAAAATTTCCCTGATATTTACTTTGATTCGAATCCCCTGAAAACGTGTGACAGCCTATCCATGCTGGGCCTCTCTGTCGCATCTGACCTGACTTGGAATGAACACATCTCCTCTGTGGAGAAATCTGCGCCAGGGAAGATTGGCTACTTATTCAGGTCCAAGCGATTTTACAAGCCCCCACATCGTCTCACCATCTACAAGGCCCAAATTCGCCCCTGTCTCGAATACGGATCTCATCTGTGGAGAGGAGCCTCTAAATATTCCCTTGCTACCCTGGATGCAATTCAGAAACGAGCCGTCAGGCTAATTGACGATTCTACCCTCACCGACTCCCTCGACTCGCTAGCTCATCGAAGAAATGTCTCTGCCCTTTCCCTTTTCTATAGATACTATCACAGCAGGTGCTCTGATGAGATAAAATCAATAATCTCCCCCAAATCATGTTTTGTGCGTAGCACGCGTTTTGCCGACTCCCAACACTCTTTCGCGGTCAAATTAGAAAAGTGCGGGACCACTTCATTCGCCACTACGTATATCCCCATGACTTCAAGGGACTGGAACTCTCTCCCAGCCTCCATCTTTCCCAGCACTTATAATCTTCAAACCTTCAAAACCCGAGTGCATAAACACCTACGTCTCCACCCCCTCACTTAATCAACTTTTCCTTCTCTTCGGTAAAGCAAGGGTCTTTTGAGATCCATAGGGGCTGCTTCTTTACTGGTGCCCCCTTTCTTGCATTCGATTGCATTAAAAAAAAAAGAAAGATAGTTAATAATCTAGTTTTTTATTATTATTATTATTATTTAAATAATCTAGTTAAGAACTTTATTATTATAGTGAGCTTCTAATTTTACTTTTCCTAAATTTTTTACGAAAATGGAGTCGAAAATAGACCAAAATGATGATTATTTTTTCTGAAATCTTGAAATCTAGTTCCAGATCCAAAATTTAAAATTAGCACTTTTATTTTTCGAAAACTTCACAGTAGATTTTCAGATTTCTTATTTTAGAGAAAAAAAAATATCAGGCCAAATTATTGTGTGTTTTCCAGTATCTATATATAAATCTCAATATTTTAAATAATTTTATGACTATATATTGAGCCGCGGGTTGGACAGCTCTGGCTTAAATCAAATGGGATTAAAGAAGGATTGAGGAATGATAATTTATTTTTAAAAGGATCACGGATATAATAACCCTTGACTATCCATTATCTATTGACATTTAAAAACGTGCAAAGAAGGGGTAGTTTCCCATTGATATTGATATTGATAGTGACAAAAGAAAAAAAAAGGGGGGGGGGAATTAAAAAATATTTTCAAACAAAAATGGAACAAAGCTGATATTTCTAATAAAATAGTCTCATAATTAAAAGAAGATATTATTAATTGATAATAGACCCAAAATTAAGATGGGGGAAATATCATGAATCATTATGAGATAAGGCGATGCTCAGTTTATCAAATAAATATAATAAAAATAAATATTTATAAAAAATAATTTTTCCATAAAATTTTTGATAAATATTAGAAAAACAGTCCATGTCTGAGCTTTTGTTAAGTGAATTTTTGTTATATAAAATTTCGATTTATTTTTTTATTTTTCAATTGTTTTTACTTTACTATACAGGGTATGGTCAAGTATTGTAATAGTGCGTGGGAAAGGGGTAGTTTCCCATTGATATTGATAGTGACCAAAGAAAAAGGAGGAGGGGGGGGGAATTACAAATATTTTTAAACAAAAATAGAAGAAAGCTGATATTTCTAATAAAATAGTCTCATAATTAAAAGGAGATATTATTAATTGATAAAGGACCCAAAATTAAGAGGGGGGAAATATCATGAATCATGAAGAGATAAGGTGAGATGCTCCGTTTATCAAATAACTATAAAATAATAAAAATAAATATTTATTAAAAAATTATTTTTCCCTAAAATTTTTTGATAAATATTAGAAAAACAGTCCATGTCTGAGCTTTTGTTAAGTGAATTTTTGTTATTTAAAATTTCGATTTTTTTTTTCAATTGTTTTTACTTTACCATACAGGGTATGGTCAAAATAGCGCATGAGAAAAGTGTTTGTTTTTGCTTCGTTTTTTCGAATTATCTCAAAAACGACTGAAACTATTGTGATTAAAAAAAATTGAGCGAAACCATGTCGTTACGCAGTGTACAAAAAAATCCTCGAAAAAATTATATTTTTAGAGATATTAACTGTTTTGTCAAAATGTCTGTTAGTTAGCACGTTAGATTAGAACGTGCGTGCGATACCAAATTGTTATGGACGCTTTAACTCAAAAACTATTGTGAATATCAAAACGAAATTTCCCATGTAGTTTTGGTGCATTGAGATTAAGAGCTAATTAGATTTTGGTTTTAATCGGATCCAAAATTAAGGTGGGGTTTAAAATTAAAACTATAAGATTTTCAAACTAAAAAAACAATAAAAAGGAAATATACTATAAAATGATCTTATAATAACTAAAAGATTATTATATTTTTTTGGGAACAAAATTAAGGGGAGGGGGGGTCAAAAAATAAAACCTATTCCCTTGGACCAAACCGAACCAAATATTGAATAGTCTTGGTTAGTGTTTGCACTTTTAGTCTTCTTGGGGTTCACTGATTTTGTATACAAAATTTGGTTGAGTTTAGTACAAAAATTGTATTTTTTGACCCTCCCCCACCCTCTAAATGATTTGATTAAATATTAAATATATAGGGAGGGGCCAAGCATCTGGTACCGTTAGCTTTCCTGGGCGCCGCGATTTGACGACGGATTCTTATAGAACTCGGCAAAATAAGACGAAAATCAAGAATGGTGTAGGTTCTTGGTGAAACATATTTAAATAAAATAAAGAAAATTTAAAAATATTTAAATTTTTTTTTAAATTATCATAACTTTATATATTTTTTAGTTGCCAACATAATAGACTTTATTTCGTCTTCTAAGAGGGAGGGGGGGGGGGGCACATGCCCATGGTATTTATTACACTTTTCCCCCACCCCTCTTCCTCGAAACTAATATGACGAAGCATATTTGGATAATTTAGAACAAGAAAAGGTTTTCTATTTGTTATGTGTAGAAATTTGTAATTTGTAATAATTGCAATGAAATGGTTGTAGCTTGAAAATTTGCAAAATTATGTTCATAAAAAGTTAATTTTAGATGATAATTTACATTTAATCTCTTTTATTGGCTAAATAATTAATTTAATCGAATAAACCTAAAAATAAAATTTTGTAGTAAATTTAATTCTCTACAAAAAGGTCTTTTGACTAAAATCTCTTCGATTAATGGTTTTCAAGATAGAGGGGTTTAAATATTTATCAGCATAAAAAATTCGAAGTCCAGAATCACTGCTTGTTTGAAAATGAATCGGCAAAGTGGATTTTTTTATCTCTCGTTTCACATCGATTAAGAATCACAACGCAATAGAAATCAATGGAAAATATAAATTTATTTTTCCATGTTTTCTAATATAACTGAATTAAAAAAATTCAATTTTTTTCTTTATTCTTCTAATAAGCGAATGCATGTAGAAAATATTAAATGATAAGTCAAGTTAAGCGACATGATTCATGACTAATTCTTGGATGGAAACCCATAAGGAAAAATTCTAATAGTATCAATAGACAATATTATCTGGCCGATTTTCTGTAACATCCCTTCAACTGATAAAAGGGGTGGCTACCCTTAGTAAAATATTTCTCATTAATAAATGGTTTTAGGAAGATTCTAGAACAATTTTAATTCATCAACTATAAATATGCCACGAATTAATTTTTATGATCAACCCTTTCATCCCCTAATGCGGGTGACTACACTTAATTTAAAATTTCACTAAATAAGCTGACGTGTTCTGATGTGGCCATCCACTTGACTTTACCATACAACCTGGGCAAAATTATTTATAATCATGTCCCTACAGGGTAGGGGGGTTAGTTTTTTGCATTTTTAGATTACTGTGGGCCCACTGATTGTGTATACAAAATTTGGTTTTGGTTTTGGTTTTGGTTTGGTACAAGAGCCTAGATTTTCATTTTTTGACCCTACACCCCCCTCCCCATTTTGGGCGGTTAATTTTTACATTTTTAGACTTCTGAGTCTGAGCTTTTGTTAAGTGAATGTTTGTTATTTAAAATTTCGATTTTTTTTTTTTTTCAATTGATTTTACTTTACCATACAGGGTATGGTCAAGTATTGTAATAGTGCATGAGAAAAGTGTTTTTTGCTTCATTTTTTCGAATTATCTCAAAAACGAAGGAAACTATTTTGATTAAAAAAAATTGAGCGAAACCATGTCGTTACGTAGTCCAAAAATGATATTTTTCGAGATATTAACTGTTTTGTCAAAATGTATCTTAGTTAGTACGTTAGTACGTGCGTGCAATGTCAAATTGTTGTGGACTCTCTATAACTCAAAAACTATTGTGAATATCAAAACTAAAATTCACATGTAGTTTTGGTGCATTGAGTTTAAGAGCTAATTAGATTTTAGTTAAAATCGGACAAAAAATTACGGAGGGGTTTAAAATTAAAACTATAAGATTTTCAAATTAAAAAAAAAAAACAAGAAAAAGGAAATATACTATAAGAAATCTTATAATAACGAAAAGATTATTATATTTTTGGGAACAAAATTAGGGGGCGGGGTCAAAAAATAAAATCTAGGCTTTTGGACCAAATATTGAATAGTTTGGTTAGTTTTTGCACTTTTAGTCTTCTGAAGCCTCACTGATTATGTATACAAAATTTGGTTGAGTTTGGTCCAAGGGCCTATAATTGTTTTTTTGACCCTCCCCACCCTCTAAATGATTTTATTAAATATTAAATATAAGAGAGGGACCAGGCATATGGTAACCGTAGACTCACACTTTCCGTGGCGCCGCGATCTGACGACGGATTCTTATAGAACTCGTCAAAATAAGACGAAAATCAAGAATGGTGTGGGTTCTTGGTGAAACAAATTTAAAGAAAATAAAGAAAATTTTTAAAAAATTGTAAATTTTTTTTTAATTTTCTTTACTTTATATATATTTTTACATGTTCTATTTTTTAGTTGCCAACATAATAAACTTTATTTCGTTTTCTAGAGGGCACGTGCCCCCCCCCTTGCCTATAGCTGGGCACGCCCATGTAAGAATCTTCATACAAATAAACCACCCTTTGTCAATTTTCCAAACTAAAACAGCAAAATTTTTCGATTAGAAGTTAATAAAAACACATTTATAATAAAAATTCTACTTACTGATATTTCACTTTAGTAGGAATAGTATCTTTCCATGTAATTCTTTCTATTTATTTTTAAGTCCATGTACATTTCCAAACTCCGAAAAACCCTTTCTTAATAATCTTAAATAATTATAAAAAATTTCTCATTATTTTATCTCCTCCCCACCACTTTTCCCTTACCACCTCTCTTCCTATAAAAACTTGTTTACCTGTAAACATATTTCTATAATAATTTTGTACTACTGAAGGTGGGCTCATAACCCGAAATATATATTATATATCAAGATAAAACTCAACAAATATATATGTTTTATTCATGTGAAACCTACCTTGCAATTTTATTTACTCTTAAATAATTTTTTTCTAGGAGTGACTAACAAGGCCACGAGGTTCGGCTAGTGTGCTGGAAGCGGAAGGGAAGAAGAAAGGTATTTGCACACGCGTCAAACTTCCTCTTCCTGCTGCTAACGAGAAGAGACGCCTAGTAGGGGAGGTTCATTCTAGAAGTTGGGTTAAAAATGACCTCTTGAGGTTTTGTTTCATATGATATTATTTATTAATGGGGATTTTTGGAATAGAGGTGTAAACCTGTAATGTTAACCAAACTCTTTGATATTGGTATTAAAAAAACCCAAGTGATTCTGAATAAAAACAAAGTGGAAAATGTCGTAAAGGGTTGTAAAAAACGATTTATCAAGGAACAAATTCACGAGATGCCACTGAAATTTTTGTATACTATACTTTTACATTCCCAAACAATAAAATTAAAAATGTTAGACAGGAAAAAATACTATAATCACTTTTGCTTCCTTTCAAAATAAAATATAGTACCTGGAGCACCGAGAGATGCTCGGTAACTTTTTGCTACAGTTAAAAGTGATATATTAATATTATTTAATTTAAAATTCTGGTAAAATGATTTTTATTTGGATTCAGAATTAAATAAAAAAATGTATGCGTGGAATCCATGGCCGACAAAAGTAAAACTTTTTTCTATTGATATATGTACATTCTAATGGATGGAGGTCTACAATTTTAATCCTCTATCTGGATTCGTGAGGTTCGGAGGATGATGAGAGTTAGGGGAAGAGAAGAGTCCAGAGGACATGTATAGGGTTGGCGGGGTGAATGATGATCAGAGATGGGTCTAGGGCAGTGTTTCCCAAACTTTTTAGGCCATGCCCCACTTTAACATTTCTAAAATCATCATGTCCCCCCATATAATAATATTAGTTAAAAAATTTATTTTTGTTCTTTTTAGTAATATGAATGATAATTTTGAAAGCGATTTCTTACAACTGTTGTCAAAACAAAGAAACGAACTTTTAATAAATAAAAATAATATATTTTTAAAACTTAATTTAATGTGATTTGTGGACTTGATACTTTTTACACATCGATTTTATATCTGGCTCAAGCTTAGTTAGCTTAAGTCTCAAATCTCCACGTTGTGTTATTTCCAGACGATTTCTATTTTAA
The DNA here is from genome assembly GCA_024734495.1 of Forficula auricularia. Taxonomy (NCBI): domain Eukaryota; kingdom Metazoa; phylum Arthropoda; class Insecta; order Dermaptera; family Forficulidae; genus Forficula; species Forficula auricularia. Next base: position 2,937,032 of record JALMQS010000070.1, read on the forward strand.
TCAACAAATCACTCACAGCACTAAAGCCACATTCAGCTAGATATGAAGATGGAAACGGTAATAAGAGTTTTCTTGCACATTTTGTGGTATTGGGGTATTTATCCTCTGTTTCATCGCAAAGCCATGCCATCGCACCTTTAATATTAAATAGAGTTATTACAGATTCGTCACTTTGCAACTCCGCGAGTTCTTCTTGATATTGCAGATTGGATATATCAGCTAAATCCACCAAAACTGGTTGCACCATCCATGTCGGAAAATTCATTTCTTCTAAATCAGCAAATCTCTCTTTAAAATCCATAATTAAAATTGTTAAATGATTAACAATTTCAAGTATTGCAGAGTCAGAAACATTACACTTGTTGAGCCAATGAAACTGTTCAAAATTTCTGTTACTTACGTGTTTCTGACTTAATTCTAGATTCTTAACAAAACCAAATATTAAATTATTAATATTATTTACAATATTTTTATTAAATCAAACCACGTAATAGAACCGAATATGTGCAAACGACTCCGGTTCGGTTAATATATATTCAGTTCAAAATATGTCATGTCAATTCTCAAATTGCCCCCCTGTGGGGCGTACGCCCCACTTTGGGAAACACTGGTCTAGGGTAAAGAATAGGATCAGTAAGATGGATGGGGATTAGAGGAGGCTAGTCGGCGAGGTGGGCTTCCTTTAATCTCTATCCATCCTACTGACCCTATCCCCTAGACCCACCTCCGATCATCATTCACCCCGGCAACCCTATACATGACCTCTAGACTCTCTCCTCTTCCCCTAACGCTCATCGCCCTCCGAACCCAACGAATCCGGATGAAGGATTAAACTTTATGGACCACCACCCATTTTGGTTGGTTGGGTTGACTTTCAGGAAGCCTTTTGTGTTTAAAGTCCAGAAATGAAAAAATTCTCATTTGGGATCACTGGTCGAATTTTGAAAAAAATGAAAAAACAATTTCGAGATATTTCTTCAATTAACATAATATGTAGCAAAATTGAATGCTAAAACTTTAAAAGCCGAGGAATTATAACACTATAAAAATTTCAATAGATAATAAATAATAATTAAAATTTCCTAATTTTTAATATATTATAATGATATTTGTTATAAACTATCAGTGGGTTTTAAAATTAAAAAATCAATTAATAAATAAAAAAATTGAAAAAAATATAAATAAACATTTTTATTGACATTATTCTCTGTTAATTATTACTTTAATTAAGATGAATTTTGATGAGGTCCAAACCAAGCCAGATTGCTTTCTCATCCTCAAAATTTGTTAATAGAGTTGGTTTCATCAAAATCGTAAGAGGCGTTTTCAAATTAAAAAAAAAATACAAATATATAAATACATATACAATTTTTGCTCGTTTAATATGAGTAGATTGAGTAACGAGTGCACTAGATGATTTTTGTCCAGCATAACCTTTCATGAACTTTACATGTTGATTGCAATGAAGAGTGTATTGGAGCATGTGTATCCTCTAATAATAATAATTAGGTTGTTCTGGTGAATGTCCTCTACCAAGACTTGCCCTAGTGGGTCAGTGGAAACTTGGTGAAGCCACTCTGGCGTCACTAGTGCCAGGTTAAAGCTCTTCGGAAGGAGGCCTTCTGGCCAGTCCATGCCGCGCCTGCCAACCGCCTTCTGCACAGCTCTCAGTTCAGGTGAGCATCCCGAACAAATTCACTTAGCAATATCCCTACTGGTCCTTTCGCCAAATACAACATGTCTTGTCTGGATTTGCGATTTTCCATAACGGAACTCCAAAAGTACCTATATTATATCCCCATTAGATAGAAACTCCCTTTTGACATCGTTACTACGATGATCTCAATTCGATGCTCTATATTTATGTTTTGCTGGTGTTCCTTTTACGTTATTTCACTATCAACACATAAATACATATAAATAAAATTGTTATCAGAGCTTTTTTGTTATTTTGTTTTTTCTTAAAATGTTCTTCATTTGTTTAATAATTCGAAGTTTTAAATTTATTTGACTTTTTTTTATTTCCATTACTCAACAAATAAAATATATTCTATTAGTAGTACCTAATTCAAATCTTCATTTCTTCAAAAATTCGAAATTCAGATTTTTACAGATCTTTACGTTTCAAAGTCCCCTGAGTCCGGGAAAGTGGTGTTTAATGGAATTTTGAATTTAGAGATTTTGTGCAAATCCTAAGAAAGTGACGTCTAATGAATTTCTTAGAGCATTACTCTAAAACGGCTCAAGAGAATTTGATAAAAGTTTGTTTCCCGTGCAGAAATTTTTACAAGGTAAAATGGCTCCATAATCGAGTATCTAAATAATTAAATATTAAACTTGCAATTTGATTAAAATGAGAAAGAATAGAGATAGATATGCTTTCTCGAGACTATTTCTATATATGAACCGTTTATTTTGAAACTGGAGCAAGTCAATTTTCTAAAAAAAAAAAATTGTAGTTAATGATACTATTAGATAGAACTTAATATATTATTTTTATTTATATACAACCTATAGCGAAGAAATTCAAAATCCCTAATATTTGGGTAAGTGAAATTCTTATGTTTAACAGTTTGACAAAAAATATTTATTTTGGCTAATGGTGCAAGTCAAATTTGGATCGATAATACCATATAATTTAGATAAAATTTATTAATTTCAACAGATAACCAAGTACACTTATGATATAATGTTGGAAAATATTGTAATATTGTTGCTATCACTGAAAGGAGAGACAAATGGGAGCCGAGTTAAACTCACCCATCAATAACTATTCAATACCTGAAGAAGGAGAGAAAAAAGTCTCCGAAACGTCGGAAATTGAATAAAATTAAATAATTTATGAACTGCCTTTCATTATAACCTACTTATTTCGCTTACCAGTCCGTCTTTCTAAGAAAATAAATTATTTATTAATTTATTTTAATTATTGCTTGGCAATAGAATTAACTGAGGACATGCCTCATTCTTAGGCCTGATTGACATGTTATTAAAAAATATTTATAATAACAAATAATTGTAAAGATTTGAGCATCTTATTTTTGAAAAGAGTTGGAATGTTTTTCAAAAATGAGCTCGGGTTCAGATTAACAAATCAATTTTAAACTAGAAAGAATTTAATTTTTAGGACAGAATCTAAGATTTTAATAGAAATATTATTAAATTGCGATATCACAGGGGATTCATCCCCCCAGGAGTCGAACCTGAGAACCAACTTGCTTTCCGGGCAGTCAGTTTTCTAGTTTAAAATTGATTTGTTAATCTGAACCCGAGCTTATTTTTGAAAAACATTCCAACTCTTTTCAAAAATAAGATGCTCAAATCTTTACTTTTAAATTAAAATAGCAGGACTTGTATGAAAAACTTTTTTTCATTTTAAGCTAAATTTTTTAATTTCCGTTATATATTAATGGAGTGAAAGATTTCTATGCTTACATCAAATATTGCGATTCAGAGGGAGTTTTTTGTCTCGAGGGTGTGAGCTGACTGCCCGGAAAGCAAGTTGGTTCTCAGGTTCGACTCCTGGGGGATGAATCCCCTCTGATATCTCAATTTAATAATATTGCTATTAAAATCTTAGATTCTGTCCTAAAAATTAAATTCTTTCTATAAATAATTGTATTTATATCTCATTATTAGATAACCATTTTACAGACTTATTTGTTAATTAAAGAAAATTTGTTGTTTATTGTATATCAAGAAAATGTCTCAGAACAACTTTAACAAAAATTATAACTCTTTAATAACATCTGAAAGTGAAACTGGAGGGTATAGTAATAATAAAAGTATTTTTCTTAGCATAGCGTCATTCCAATTAAATTTTTATATGCAAATCTTTTTATTATGCTTACCTATAGAAATAGACCCTCCCATCTCAGAAATTGAAGAAGAATCCTGGAATCAGATTATGAAGAGAAACGCATACTTTTAGCTTCTCAACGAGCCAGGTTAACCAAACGCATTTATTTAGTGGTCCTTCTTTAACCAATTCAAAAAACTTATGGGACTTATGGCTTTCCCCAAATGAATAATGCGACCCCAGTAAAAAAAAACAAAGTTTAAAAATATATTTTTATTAAGAAAATGTTAATTAAAGGACATTTGTAGGTTAACACAAAACAACAAAATAAATATGAGTCAGATTCACATTAATGTTTTTCGTTAACTAATTTCTCCCATCGTGGATCAGTTTTTGCTACACATACCAAAGAATTAAATCGTTTTCTAAATTTAGACGAATTATGTGTTTACTTTTTATTTGGGCCATTGACGAAAACGTCAACTCACACAAGTAAGAAGTTGCAAATGGAATTAAACACCTCAAAGCTTCTGTCATTAATTCTGGGTACGCACGCACGTTATTAATCTACTATTGTCGTATCGCTTTTCCGGTGGGCCTGGCAGGCCCGGCTCGTGACTTTGTGTAGGTTCATTGGTTTATAATATATTTTTCAATAATTATATTTTTACTTTACTATACAGGGTATGGTCAAGTATTGTAATCGTGAATGAAAAAAGTGTTTTTTTTCCTTCTTTTTTCGAAATATCTTTAAAACGGTAAGAAGTTTTTTGATTAAAAAAATTGAGCGAATTGAAGGAAACCGGCATTTCGGTCTACAAAAAAGCTCTAATAAGTGAACATCGAAAAAATTATATTTTTCGAGATAACAATTTTTACTTTACCATACAGTATGGTCAAGTATTGTATGTTAATCGTGCATGAAAAAAGTGGGTTTTTTCCTTCTTTTTTTCGAAATATCTCAAAAACGGCTGAAACTATTTTGATTAAAAAAATTTAGCGAAACCATGGCATCTCGGTCTACAAAAAAGCCCTAATAAGTGAACATCGAAAAAATTATATTTTTTGAGAAAATAATTATTTTGTCAAAATGTCTGTTAGACTGTTAGTTAGTTAGTTAGTCTGTGCGTTACCAAATTTTTGTGGACGAGCTAGCTCAAAAACTAGTGTGAATATCGAAACCAAATTTGACACGTAGTTTTGATCCATTGAAATTAAGAGCTGATTAGATTTTGGTGTATATCGACCCAAAATTAAGGAGGGTGGAGGGGGTTAAAAATTAAAAATCTAGGCCATTTGAGCAAACTCAACCAAATTTTTTATACATAATCAGTGGGACCCCAGAAGTCTAAAAATGAAAAAACTAACCGCCCAAAATGGGGGGGGGTGTAGGGTCAAATAATGAAAATCTTGGCCATTTACCAAACTCAACCATAATCAGTGGGACCCCAGAAGTCTAAAAATGCAAAAGCTAACCGCCCAAAATGGGGGGGGGGGGGGTCAAAAATGAAAATCTTGGCCATTTACCAAATTCAACCAAATTTTGTATACATAATGAGTGGGACCCCAGAAGTCTAAAAATGCAAAAACTAACCCCCTCCCCTGCATGATTATAAATAATTTTATTAAATATAAGTGAGGGGCCAAGGTTGTTAGGTAAAGTCAAGTGGATGGCCACATCAGAACACGTCAGCTTATTTAAACAATAATTTTTAAGAATTTAGGTGTCGGTTCTAGGTGAAACATTATAAGTTACTTATTTAAACAATTACATAATACATTTACAGAAGTTTGAATTCATACATACAATTTCGTTCAAGATCTGGAAATTGTCGCTTTGTATACATATATCATTCTTAACTTACGAGTATTAACATAGATATTTCACACATTTATATCAATCATATATATAGCGATAATTCATAAAAAACATTTATCATTGACTAGAATCTATTTTGAACTGATGATCAGTTGAAATATTGAAATATTATTTTTTTATTTCTTAATTATCATATTACGTAATCAATTCTTAAATAAAACTATCATTGCAAACAATGACACATGACACGTGTTCTTTTATTATTTGCCTCAAGAGTCTATATTTTTTGTATTATGTATTTGTTTAAAAAATTTACGAATGTTTCATTTTTCAATTTTTAGTAGTTACTACTGAAGATGGTCAACCAGTTTTGACCGAAACTGTTTGGTGAATCAATAAAATAATAAACGATTTTTTTTCATATTAAGGAGGTCGCGTCATGAAAAAGTTTGAAAAACACTGCTCTAGTTTTACCAAAACCTTTGACTTGAAATCAAAAGACAAGATTTTAACATCTTAACGATTTAAGACTACGACCTGAGGTTTCACCTCCATGACCAAAAGAGCTCAAATTCCATTCTTGGTTTCCAGCGGCCATGGCCGCTCCACACCGGCTATGCCCTGGTTCATTCTTCGACGATGGAGACAGCAGGGGTGTATTTACTAGTAAGATTTTCGAACCATAATAATTTTAACAAATATAAAAAAAGAAGATTTTTTGAACGATCGATTAAGGATGAGCTTCGATGGCCGACGTTTTTCAAAACATCGGTGTTTTTCCATGCCGATGATCGATGTTTTCTACATCGATGGAAAACAACCGATGTTTTTGCTACATCGATCTTTCTCCCCGACATCGATGTTTTTAAATATTTATAGTATTTTTTTTGCATTAATTTTAATAAATTAATTATGATTTGACCTACTGAATAGGACATTGAGAACGTATTGACAGAATATTGCATTCAGTTTATTTATGAATTTAAACTAATTTTCTGTAACTATGAATTTTTTTAAATATATATCGATGTTTTCCGTCAAAATACAACGATGTTTTTCAAGTCGATATTATCGTCACATCGATGGTTACCGCCGATTTTAACATCGATTATGAACATCGATATTTTAACTATTAATACTCATCCCTACTATCGAGTTCGACATCAGATGGAGATGATAGATGCTTCAGATGAGTATAACAAAGAAAACAAAGGCTATAATAACCGGAAAAAATACGAAAAGTCAAACGAAATACTGGGAAAAATATTAAACAAAACTAGTAGAAATAATTCCTGAAAATAAATTTGAGAATGATGACATTCGGTGGCAATGGACTTTTCAAGGCGGTATTTTTCGAATTCGCCCCCCTAACTACTCAAAATGAATGAGGGGACGAAAAATTGAATTTTTTATACCAAATTAATTAGGAATATGTGTTGATGTTTGTAAGTGTTTCCATGATCAATTTTCATAATTCACAAAAAATTATTATATATTTAAACCCATAGTATTTTTGGGATATAATTAATCTTGGACCCCTAATAATCCCAACCCGAGATGTCCTCCGACAGGGCTACCGGTCTGGAGTGCCTAGTTAAGAAGAGCTTGCCGTCGGCATCCATACAGGCGTATGGTCAAGTATTGTAATCGTGCATGAAAAAAGTGTTTTTTTTTCCTTTTTTTCGAAATATCTCAAAAACGACTGAAAATATTTTGATTAAAAAAATTTAGCGAAACCATGGCATTTCGCTCTACAAAAAAAGCTCTAATAAGTAAACATAATTGTTTTGTCAAAATGTCTGTTAGTTAGTCTGTCTGTTAGTTAGTCTGTGTGTTACCAAATTTTTGTGGACGAGCTAGCTCAAAAACTAGTGGGAATATCGAAACCAAATTTCACAGGTAGTTTCGTTCCATTGAGATTAAGAGCTGATTAGATTTTGGTGCATATCGACCTAAAATTAAGGGGGGTGGAGGTGGGGGTTAAAAATTAAAAATCTAGGCCATTTCAGCAAACTCAACCGAATTTTGTATACATAATCAGTGGGCCCACAATAATCTAAAAATGGAAAAACTAACCCCCTCCCCTACATGATGATAAATAATTTTATTAAATATTAAATATAACTGAGGGGCCAGGTTGTATGGTAAAGTCAAGTGGATAGCCACATCAGAACACGTCAGCTTATTAGTCATATTTTAAGTTGAAGAATATTAAGAAATTCAAGATAATATTATTATTATCACATTTTATTTTCAATTAAATAATCTTTAATATGTGTAAAGAATGTGTTTAAATATTAATTTTCTTAAATTTTCTAATATTCTTCAATTTAAAAATATTAACAATACACAAATCACTTAATGTTGGATTCTTGTTAAGGTGAATTCTATTCTAAAAGCAAGTATATTTTTAGAAATTTGATTCTCTCAGCTCCATATACTTTGCCATCTTACAAGGAAATTAATTCCCACAAGCTTTTGCGTTTCCAGTTCAACCCCTTCACGAGCCTCCACGATGTTTTTTGACATAATCATCCATTTTTAGAATTTTTGTCTTTTCTATATATTAAATATTGAAAAAATCCGCAGTGTCATGACGCTCGAGTGGAAATGTAACTTTTTATGGAGTCATTAAGCGTTGATATGTGAATAAAGAGAGAGAGCTTATGAATGGAAAAGAGGGAGATGGCAGCACCCATTTTCATATATGGTATATTTGGTCCAAAAAATGTAGTATACTTAACAAAATAAATTTAAATTGTCATTTAAGAAAACAAGAAAAGACTAATATCAAACTGAAAAAGAAAAATATAATTCTTGAATTTTAATAGAAATATTTAACAATAAATAAAAACCTACTTTTTATTTACTCCCTTAAGAAAAGATTGCCACTGTTTATATGAGGAGCATTCCATGGCAAATCGACGACTTTTGACCCACGGCCTCTTTACGATTTGGCTGAAACTTTTTTATCTTTTTCTACTCTATCGAAAACATTTTTCAGAATTTTTCAAATTTTTCTACTCAACCAAAAAAAGTTATTAGTTTTTTTAATTAAATGGTGTTTTTTCTTTCGAACGTCTCATAACTATTTCAAAAATTGACTAATCGGGACGTTTTTTTTGTTTTTCGTTATTAAACGTGCATTTCAGAAAAACTACAAAAAAATATTCAACTTCATTTTCAATAACCATTTTCAGTTTTTTTGAAAAAATCATTGATTTTTGAACTTTGACATTTTTGAAAAATTATTTTTTTCCCTGTAATTATCCTAATTATTAATCAAGTTAAGATTATAAACAAAGCATAAAATATTATGGATATATTTATTAAGAAATATTTTATTATAAAAACAATGTTGGATTGCGAAAAAATAAGAAAAATATTTTTCAACCAAACAAAAAAAATAGAAGAAAGTCCGACCAACATGGGGTTTGCGGCATTCTACGCAGAATAAATCAAAGTTTTTTTTTTTAAAAAAGAAAAATAATTTTTCAAAAATGTCAAACTTCAAAAAAATCAATGATTTTTTCAGGAAAACTGAAAAATGTTATTGAATATGAAGTTTAATATTTTCTTTGTATTTTTTCTGAAAAGCACTTTTAAAAACGAAAAAAAAAACGTCCCGATTAGTCAATTTTTTGAAATAGTTATGAGCGTTTGAAAGAAAAAACACCATTTTTTTTTAAATTAATAACTTTTTTTCGTTTGAGTAGAAAAATTTGAAAAAATTCTGAAAAATCTTTTCGATATGGTAGAAAAAGATAAAAAAGTTTCAGCAAAATCGAAAGGGTCGGGGTCAAAAGTGGTCGATTTGGCTTGGGAAATGCCCCCATATATATATAAGAAATTATAATTATTATATTAAATCATTAGTTTTTAAAATAAAAATATTTATTTTCAGAGAAACCACGACATGATAAAACCGATCCAAAGGAATGATTCCCAAAATGTCTCTTGATATTTATTTACTACTTTTTCACTTTATTCTAAGTAATATTTGTCAACCAACTATCGCCAATATAGACTTGAACGAGAATGTAGAAATCACTGGCTCGGAATATTTGCAATCTATGATGGCCCAACTTCAACAAGATGCCCACAATCAAAATGTACATTTGACTGCACTGGATCGGATTGAGACTCAAGAGGAAGATACCTCCTCGTTACTTAGCACGACCCAAATGCCTCCGCCACTGCCACCTGCCGCTTTATCTTCATTTAAGCACTCGAACGAAATAATGGGACCTACTCCGATCCCACATTTGGTGAGTATATTTATTACATTTATTAGATTTAAGGCCGTATTTACCGGAATAGATTTAAATTTCTGTTACTTAACCAACGATTATAGAAAGAAAATGTTTGTTTCTCTATTAGTTAGAATAGGGAGTGACCAACCCTTTCAGCAGGCGAGCCAAATTTCAGAAATAATATTTCCTTTAGGGCCACCAACCTATTTTTTTTTGTTAATTAAGAAGGGCCTTTCACTCCAGTTGAGTCAAAAGAAATTCGTAGTATCTAATATTTAATAAAATAAGTTAAAATACAAATGAAAAATAATAGAATTAAAAAATAAATAGTATGAAAGCCGTAAATGTTTGAAATAAAAAACAATTTAAAAAAAAATAATTAAAATATAAAAGTTAGTTTGATTTATTCTAATCAGCTGATAATAAGTCTTGTATAATTTAGCAATGCGTTGTATTAATACTGTTTATGTTTATATCCAAAATTCCAAACATAGCATTTATGTGATTTTTTAAAGTCAATATCTAAAGTAAATTCGTCGGTCAATCAAATATTTTATTGCAAAAAAAGAAACCAGAATGTTTCAAAAAGCTAATTTTTTTATTTATATAATCAACTAATAGTAGTATAATTCAAAGAAAAAGTGCCAAGATCTTAATTTTCAATAAGACTCTAAGAAAATGTTCAAAAATTTGCTCTCTAATGTGTGAGTCAAACTTCACCAAAGCATAGATAGAGACTTAAACTATTATAAAATTAAGTTATAGTTATATTCTAATATTTTTTATTTAACATTGTCGGCAAAAGGACATCCGTAAAGCAAACAAGCAAGCGTACTACAGTTGCGACCTCATCGTCGCTTCCCAGCAGGTGAGATCGTGGTCAAACACTTGCCTGGTCTAATGTAAAAAAAAAACAAGAAATAGGTATATTTATTTTTTGAAGAAAATAAAACATAACTGAGAATCAAACATATTTATTAGACAATTTAAAAATATTTAAAAGTGAGACGTCTGACTTTATTTTGCAGAGCTAAGTGCATCAAAATTGATCTCGACTGATGTTGTCGCTACACACAAACAGTTTTCTAAATGAACATTCGTAATTCGTGTTCTCACTTGTGACGTTGTCACTTGATGTGCTTCATACAAAAGCTGGTGAAAAAATATATACTAGTCAGATATTCATGGCCTGTCAACGCAACCCGCAACGCAGGGCGTTCTATTTGAATGCATACCCTTTACTTTACAGGCGCGGTGCTGAATTATTTCAACTAAAGGCTGGCTTAATTATGTCAAAAACACACTTATACATGTCTTTCTGTATCTTTTAGCCAGCAGTGAAATCAAACAAAAATTGAAGAAAAAGTTGAAACTTTTTCATGACTCATCGGTATGCCCATCGCATTAATAATAAACTTATTTATTTCTAATAAACTCTTCCTTTTATCTACTAGCCTTATATCTATAAGAGTTCGGTCCCCATAATACACTCCCATCATCTTAGAGAGCTCTTCCTGTCAATTCTGGGCTTATACCACATATGTAAGTGTTTTCAAATAGCGAAACCATCGATAGAGCATGTTTATAAAACGCAAAATAGTTATCTTGTCCAAAAATGTTTTATAGAACTCTTCAAAACCAACTTGATTGAATTTATCCTTTAACTGTGTATCAGAACACATTTCACAATGTTTCATTTGTAATCTTCCTGGTAATAAATTCATGTCTACCGCTAATGGTCAAAAAGCACATGATGCTTTTTAAAAAAATCCGGAAATCTATTTTCAAATTCGAGGTTTAAGTCAGATATCAAAGAAGCGTATTTATCCGCCGTCACATGTGTGACGTCTGATTGCAATGCTAATGTAGAAAAGTTAGTAAAGTTTTTTGTTCTCAACTGTTGAACCTAAAGGCCAAGTTTCATTTGAAATGCAGAAATATGATCAACATATACATCTTATTAATTAATAGATCTTTCCCTTGTAGACGGAGTATTAACGGGATATTTATGAAGTAAGCTCCAAACCAAAATTGAATTTTTTCGAAAAATGACGAGACATTTCAAATTTCATCTTATCTATAATTTAAAAATATATGATATGGACGCTTCATGATCTAATGTTCTTTTGGTGGTATGTTATGTAGGTACAATACTAGTAAAGTTGTAATTTATGTTCATTTGACCCAGCTCCGCGGGTGCAACATGACTCCCAGAGGGCCGTATGTGGCCTGCGGGCCTCGTGTTGGCTGCTCACGAGGATTAGAGGTTATCTAGTGGCAATTGATGAAACTTTGTCGGAAATAGACCAGAAGCTCTACTATTACATATATACATATTTTGAAAAAAAAGATGCAAAAATTTCCTCGAAGAAAAACAAATGTTAAATCAAAGAATGAAAAAAGTATGCTTTAAAAAAATAAAAAGACACGCTTTTCTCAGTAATGCACTACAAAATAATATAATAAACTTTTTTATGTCCATTGACTAAGTCAAAAAATGTGGGCTGCAGAAGGATGTACTTCTAATTAATTTCGACAAAAGTGCCCCACGCTTTTGACTTAGTTATTGGTAGAGACCGGATTCCTATGCAATTGCATATTTTGTTCGCCGACACATACGACCCAGGAGATCAATTATCTATCCGAATCATGCATCTAGGATACTGTGGGTTAAATTTTATACTGCATATTTTTGCATATTTGAGTAATATTGCATGAAAATTCGCATATTTTAAGGATTTTTTCTCAAATATTGCACATTTCGTGCCAAATACGGATGTTTTAAAAGCAACTTTTCGGAGAATGAATTAAAAAAATAAGAAATAAACACTTGTAAACATAAATTTTATAATTACAATCAAATTTTAATTATTTTTGAGATCATTTGTTAATTATTTATTTATTTATTTTTAACGGCCTTCGGGAACTATAGCCCATTTTGGACATTGAGTGTTCGTGTATGTAAATTAGTGTAGGGATCAGATTATTATAGCCGGTCAAATATTTGCATTATTTTATTTAGTTTATTATTTGTACGTCAAGAAAAGCTTGTTAATATATGGTAAAAAAATAAAAGCAATACAATACAAATGTGTCTGTTAAATAAAACTACCCCTCCCCCCCCGTATTTTTTCGTTCACATTTTTGAAACATAATTATATTTATTATGTTTATTTTATTCAAGTGTACCTATTATTTCTTTGAGTTTAAAGATTTTTTAATAATATTATATTAAATGTAACGAGAATTTTGTGCAATATTTTACGCAATAAAAGTAGATATTTGACATTTAGTGTCTAAACCTTACTTTATCATTTTATTCCTCTCTAATATATAGTCATTTTGTCTTCAATTTTTAATTTTTAGTGGATAAAAAAATTCATTTTGCCATCTTTTACTGCATATATTTGCATATTTCAACGTATTCGCGCATATTTTAGCAATTTTACTGCATTAAAATCCGGTATCTAGTTATTGGACACAAAAAAGTTTTATTACATTATTTTGTAATTTTTAGTGAATTGCTGACAAAAGCGTGTTTTTAGTTTTTTAAACTATCATTTAGTTTTTTACATTTTAGTCTTAATTATTTTTATAGAGAAAAGTTTGCGGAATTTAACAGAACAAAAGTCACATTGATACATACATACATACAACTGGCGCTCTATGCGAGTTTTGTTTGGTGCCCCTACATTTTTTGTTTGTTTACAATAAAATGAACCAGAATGCTTTTGTGCCATGCAAATAAACATAAAAATAAGTCATAATTCGATTGAATAATACATTTATATTTATTGACATTATAAAATTATTTTCCTTACCTTCAAACCTGCAATATTTGTTTTTGCTTCTTTGATCAACTTTTTTATTTAAAATTTATATGATGCAAAACTTTTGACTAGTGTTTTTTGTGGACGTTCTTCAGTTCATCTATGAGTCTTATTTGTAGAAGCGGGGATTCCCAAGTGCAGCTGTTTTTCTTACAAAGCGCTTTTAGAACAACAGCGCTGTAATTAGCGCGTTATTTCAATGCACATTTTTATGATAAAATTTTCTTCTTATAATTCTCTCAAAAAATTAATACAAAAAATAATTTTATAGATTACATTTTTTCATTTATTATTTATTTTTTATTTTGTCAAAAAATAAAAATGAATTGCTAAAAATAATCTGAAATTTGGCGCCCCTAAAAATCTGGCGCCCTAGGCGGCTGCCTAGCTCGCCTATGCCTTCAACCTGGCTCTGCTTTACCCAGATATTAATATTTTATATATTGACCATCGGTAAGGTTCACTTCTATTTTCAGTCGAATATAAATATTTCAAATTTCATAATATATACTATTATTTGCATAAATTTTGAATGAATTTTAGTTATTAAAATTAAACAAGAAATTTTAATATATTTTTGTAAATCCATGCCTTTTTTCTCGTTCTAAAAAAAGAGAAATTATAATTGAATATTTGCTTTTCACGAAATTGATTAAGAGTATTATCATTAATGGGAGTGGGTAGTGTAATAAAAAATTATACAAATGTAATTATTATATATGATTATGCTCGATAGGTAATTTGATAAGAGTCATAGACAGCTATTTAGCGAGAACGGGGGCTCCACGAGTAGGTAGCTGTCACCACCCCCCACATGGATAGATAAATAAATAATAATTAAGAGATAATTAATTTATACACTGGAACCCCACGGAACACACTCACACTGCACAAGAATAAATATACTTACGAAGCATTTCGATTTCGGAAGAATAAAGATTTGTGAAAACACGGATTAAAGTTAGATAGAATTAGGGATAGAACATGATTCTCTTGATAAAAGGGATGAAGGGTTGTTTATTAGAGCGGGGTGGAGTCCAGCTTAGGGGTGAATGAAGGTGGAGAGGCAGTATTGTAATATTCCCCAGTCGATGTTTCATCCCCCACTGCCTGAAACAGACTGGCCCTCTCCTTATATTTCCTTCTTTATAAACTCTCTCAACGTCCCTATCTCCCCCCTTATTTCCTCTCACTGTCCCTTCTTCCTCCTCCCTTGTATACCCTGCAAACTGTCCCTATCTTTGCCCCCTCTTATATACCTTTCGAGAGCAATTAGTGCAAGTTATTCTTAGCTTATCTTCCGAGATAATCTTAATCGGATTAGAATAGTACGTCATACTATTTTCACTTATCACTTTTAATTATTTAACCGTCTTTAAAGCACACCACTCGACTTTCACCTATCACTACTAATTATTTAAAATTGCTTAAATTTGTACAGAAATTTCGCGTATGCACCGGTTACGACCTTATGAGAAATGTCTCACTATGTGAAATTGATAGGGATTCAAAAATCATTTAAAATAATAAAATATTCAAAGAAGCTTGATATTTATGGTACATTAGAAGAGTCTCATATTTAAAAGGTGATTTGAATCTTACATACATACATACACATATAGAGGCGAAGCTAATAAAAGCGTGTTAAAAACGTAACAATTAATATATTTTTGAAAATTTCCTTTTAAAACTAAGTTTTTAATGAATATTTTTTAAATAAATATAGATCGAAAGAACCTAAGTGTGTGTACCTCAAGTCTTTCTTTAAAATTATCCACCCATTCAAATTTATCTTAATTTATAGTCAAAATATTGATTAAAATTTGCCAAAATTTTTTTCATTTTAGTCTTTCATTTTTGCGTCCTTTTTGTAGGATTATTTCAAAGAAGTGAAAGCAGAGTGATGTACACACCGATGTATTTGATTATTCTGTTAATCCTGTTAGTTTCAGATAAACAGGACTGCCTCGGAATCGAAAGTGGATTCCTCGGACCAGGCGAAAATCTCCTCGATTCAGATCCTAGGTAGATTCTTCGATTCAGATGCAACCACCACCACTTTCCAATGATGAACTTGTCGCCCTTTATCGAGCGGCCCTTTCAAAGGGCGCAACTCTCAATTGGGCAGAGGCTCTGCGAGCTTACAACTAAATCAACCCACAGCAGATGACAAAAACAATCAAGAACTAGAAGGATATTATTATTATTTCTACCCAATCAAAAAACTTCCAAACACTCGAGATCACAAGGTTGATTATAAATTGATTTTTACTTTCCATGTCCTCGAAAGGATTAACTTCAAAATTAATTCTAGTACATATATCGTAGTTTTGGTTCATTTACGTTATATCAAATATAAATTACATATGGAAGAAGCTTATATAGCTGTTAATATTAACATAAAACCCAAAAACCAAAAAGAATAGAAAATAATCTTGCCAAGTCGGATCGCATACCGAGGGTTCCGTACCTTATACCATAAAAATACTTGAGATATCAAATCGTTTTTATTTGCCATTGATAAGAAGAGTATGAGTAAATAAATTAAATTAAAAAAAGGAATAAAAAAATCAGTTTAATTCTACTTAATGAGATTTACACAAGGGTATACCTCACGCCCTATAGTAAAATATATAATTGAAACCATAAATGAGAATATAGCATTATATCATATTAAATATAATAAATTCAAATATAGGGAACGAAGAAAAGATTATTTTTATTACAGACAAAAGGATCAGCCGGGGCTCAAACCCTGGATCTTTGCATATGTACTGCAATGCTTTGTCATAAGAGGTTTACCTCCTATATCCACTAAGCTACTGATCCCCGAACCCAAACTAATACCTTTTGTCTATATGAATTATGGAATTTCTTTTTAATCCTCTCCTCGCTCATTTTTTCGCAGCGTAGGCCTTGATTCATTAATTAAACAATTAATTATTCCAGCGCCTCCTTCCCTTCTTTTGGGGTCGGCGATCGATTGGGAGGCGCTGGAATAATTAATTGTTTAATTAAATATAATTTTACTAATAAATGTAAAGAAAAACGAAAATAAAGGCACTGAGTAGCCTATGAACTTCTAAAATTGACTGAGTGATTGATTATTTATTAATCGCTCTGAGGACATTTCCTCTTGAGGCAAAACGAGATATATTATTTGACCAAAAACATAAATATGAAAAAAGGGGCCAGTTAGGTACAAACGACGTTGGAGATTGTCGTCTTCGCCGACAAAAGAGTTGGGATCTGAACGGGTACCAAGTTCCATAGCAGTTGCTTAAATCATAGCTATAGGAATGTACAACGTTCTTCAATTGATTTAAAAGACAATTTGTTACGTTCTTTTATATTGAATTTATAACTCTGGAGATTATAATAGTCAATAAATTACGTTTAACGTGATGATATTTAATACAAGCTTAAAATTTAGCTTTGCTAGTTGTTCTATTTTATACTACAAACAATTTAGTTGGATATAAAACTTGCCAAGTATATCAAAGGACGTAACAAATTTTCTTTTAAATCAATTGAAGAACGTTGACAACCACGAACGTCGTTTGTACCGAACTTGGCCCCTTTTTCATATTTATGTTTTTGGTCAGATATCACTAATTTTTGAAAAGTTTTATCCTTTTATATATCTAAATAAAATTTATTTAATTCATTGAAATGTATTTAATACTTAGCAGTTGAATTTCCCCTCTTCATTTTATGTCCTAAAGAAGGGAATGTTTCGATTTTTCGATTTCACCCTTTATTAATGTTTCAAGTTCTATCAGTATGCCAAATTTCAGAATTCTAGGTTGATTGAATTTCCACTATATGTTAATTAAGCCTATAATATATTTCACCCCTTCATTTTAGGTTCTGAAAAAAGGAAAAGTTTCACTTTTTCGATTTTTTCCTTTAATTGTAGCCCAAACTCTACCAGTATGGAAAATTTCAGCATTCTAGGATCAGCGGAAGTACTCTAGGTTTTTTTTATATGTGAGTCAGTCAGTGAGTTAGTCAGTCAGTCAGTGTTAAAAATGACACTTTTCAGACCTTAATATCACAAGAACTCTAATAGGTTTATTCATGAAATTTGGGATTCTAAGTGTTACATTAGGCCTTATTAAACATGAAAAATTGCAAGTGTGTAGGTCTAATAGTTTTTTAGTTATGGAGGGGTCATAAGTAGCTCGAAATGTTTCGTGTAAATATACACATGGCCGGTGCTTCGCCTGTTCTTTTCCGAACTTGACTGACACACTGCCGTGTGTCTAGATTTATAAATAAAATATTTTTCTATCTCTTATGCATGTATAATGTATATATAGCGTACACATATATGGTACATGTAAAAACTTGAGTTTAACATTGTCCAAAATTTTCAAATTGTTAAATACCAGAAACAGCCTAATTGTTGGACAATAAATAATCATATTATACAACAAAATAACAAGAGGGTGCCATCTACTAGATCCGAGGCGGTATGGATTGTTTTTCTTTTATATATATGAAGATTTAAATCTTCGAGTGAAATATTTAACGCGTTTACATATTTCCCACCTCACATGGTAGCCAATTGGCCCGGATTGCTAATTTTGGCAGCCGAGTTCGATTCCAGAGGGTTGAAACAACCCTGCTGACATATAATTTAAAATAATCCATTTCATCTTTCATCTAATACATAACAACCTGTTGTGATTTTCTTAGAAAATTTAAAATCTATTTCTATCGGCAACTTCAACTCTTAAACTTTTAAAAAATACACTTGCTATGGATTTTGACAGCTTTGTAAAGTACATATATGATAAAATGAGAGTATAATTGATGGCTAATTAAATATAAAATACCTATTTTTATTTTAAAGGTTTCTCCTGTTGCGTCAGGAACATATTCATCGGCTACTCGCCCAGCACCTGATGCAATGGTTTCAAATTCCAATGTATCCAACGTTAAAACGGTGGAACCTCTTTTTATGGCAATGACTGGTTTTATCAGCATGGCAGTCATGTTTGCAGCATCGGTTCTCTTTTTACCGAAATTGACAAGGTGGAATCTGGATGGTGACCGGGGTTCTAAAGTCAAAGATGAACTGGCCTCTATATCCAACGTAGTAATGGATGCTCTTCATGGACAAGATTGCACCGAGAGACTTACTTGTGAATTTGGTCGGGTAGCAAGAGTATTACGATTTTCAGACAGGCCCATTAGGTGAGTGAGGTTTTCTTATAAAAAAAAGAATGAAAAAACTTAAATGATAAGGTTTTAAACGTCTAGAGAATGTTTATGGTATTATCAAGCATCATTTTCATATTTGTATTGTAGAGTCTATGCATAGTGGATACATTCTTAAAAATAAAAATAAATTTTTAGTTTAACTTATTTTAATATCATTAATGGCAGCTGGTTATAAAGTTGTTGGTCTTCTGTTTGTAATGTTGATTCATGTTTGAGAGTTAGTCTACGAGTATATGGCATATGGGTTGTATAAACTAATTGAATGTGGGGCTACAGAAGAATGATGAAAATCAAATGGATAAATAGAATTATCAACAATCGTCTAACAATCCCATTAGTTGAAAACAAATATGAAATATTAATTATAATTGCTACTGAAGGCAAGTAAGTAGTGAGGAAAGAAAAAATTAACACATATAAAATAAGGTGTAATTTATTGAAATCCTTCCTCCTTTCCTTTCAAACCGACGTTTCGGTGATTTTTCCTCCTTCTTCAGGGTTTCAAAGAGTCAATGAATGAAACAAATAAAATGTTTCCTTCTCCTCTCGGGCTGCCTTCCATTACTTCTACCAAAATTTCTACCAGTCGGTCTCTCTCCAGAGAAAATTTCTGCTGCAAAAAATTAATTTCATAATTTTCCGAGATTTAGTAATTTCTGAATTCCTTAAGAAAACAACAGAAACAACCAAACTACAACGCATATTGAAAATGCTTCTATTCATTTTTCTTGCCCGTTTAAATGCTATTCATATAATATAATGTTTCATTATCCCTCGCCAATGAAATTTACGAGGTTGAATAAAGGGGCTAAGTGTTTTTGTGATGTGAATATACAATTAGAATATCCTTTAAAGTAAATATTCCAGCTGAATAATAACGACTGAAGTCGCACAAATAATTATTGTATATATTTTTTTCATTATTATTATTCTTTTTTTCGCGATGATGTCTTTAGATTTCTGTTTCATCTTCACAGGGTAAAGTTTGATTTAGTGAATAACTCTCATACTCGCATGTTTTCCCTCATCTGTGTAAATGAGAAACAACGAAATGTATTTTGATGTATACAACAGTGTGTAATTTATGACTCGACATTAGTTTCAAAACAATATTATGTTGAATGATAGCTATATATCATTCGTGTATGTACTGTATGAATATTAAATGAAATACGTTTATTCTAATAATGAAGGATGCAAAATATTATAATATGCCCAGCACTAAGTCAAGATTGATCACTTGGTTTACATGGTTAAACAAGTGAATCGGATCGCGAACTACTTACTTTTTTCGTTAAATCATACTTTACGGAGAAATAATATTGATTTGATTTAACGTTTTATTTATTTAGTACATAGTTCAAATAAAACGGCCAAGTTATTTTTGATCCCACAAAAATTCGACCTCCATCACTCAAATTAATGATTCAATTCAAATTTGAATAAATTTTTGTTTTCGGGGAAAATATATTCATATAAATTGTAAATTTCAATTTAATATACCTATCATATTTAGTTTAGAAGCTAGAATGTTCTGACAAAAGCACTAATAGACAGAGGTTGTATTGACATTAATAGAATCTCGTATACCTGCATTTAAAAATCACCGAATCATACTATAAAATTTAAATTAGATTACTAGGTAGGTTTCACAAATAAAAGAAATATTGTTGTGCAATTTAGCTTGATTATTATCAATGTAAACTCCTCAAGCTCGTCGCCCGAAAAATATATTGAGTCTTACTCATAAACAATACAATAAGAGCGTCAAAAATCTGGACCGTCGATAATCCGGATTCAATTCCGGTGAAAAAAGTTGAATGTACATATTGTACATTACATATGTATGTATATTCTTTCATTAAAATACATTATAAGTTCATATTAATTAATGGTTTTATTTATCTGCTCCAATTATTTAACCACTAAAGTGAATTATTAACGGTTTTAGCAAGTTTTCTTTTTGTTATGAACTCAAACGACCTTTTTTTGGTTCTTTTCGAAAATTCTGACATTTTGATAATTCGGACAGGGTCCGGTCACAATTATCAACGCTTTACTGTATTTATTTTATTTGTGAAACCTACCTAGTAATCTAATTTTAATTTTATTAAATATGTTTCATCTAGAACCAACATCAAAGTCCGTGAACGATACATACTATGGTCTTGAAGGAGACAATATAGTAAAAGAGTGGGTCTTCTGCTGGAATTATAAATTTTATTTATTTATAACGAGACTATAGTTTCGAGGGCTTTCCCCTCTTCATCAGTCTATTACAATTGATTCACAGGGAATTAATTTATGAATGAAAGGTTAAAATTTTTCATGTGGCTAGGTTAAGAATTGTTCAGGGTGGCCAAGTTAAGAATTGAAATTTATACTTGTTTTATTTTGGCTGTAGGTATATAAAAATTCTGCTACTCTCGGCACAAAAACTTTCAATTTCATACTATGGTCATTTATCCCCATCTCTTCTAGATACTAGATCTCTATCCCCGCCTACTCTTTTTCAAGTCTATAAGCTTCAGTCTTTCAAGGCCTTCAAGGCTGCATAACACCTTCCCCGAGGAGGCGATACATACGCAGGGAATCTCAAGACCTCTCTTCCATTGATTTCATTAAAAAAATAAAGTAAGAAGATTGGCACGAGATTGAGCCATAACTTATATATTTCTAAATATTTAAAGCTCAATACTATAAGAGCTTGGACTGAGTATACAATTGAAGACCTGTTCCGAATAACCCGAAGGATAACCTATAATTACGTCATCTATGTTCGAATATAAAAGTGGAGCATGGCACCTGAAAAAAATAAACACATTTATTATAATGTCATTGATTGTTTCCTCATCATCATCCCATAAATAAATAACTGCTAAGTTATCGCAAATTATTCATTTGGTGGCAGAAACCATCTATATAAACATGAAATCTTAGCAATTAATAATTATAATTATTTTATTTTTATTTTATTTATTTACTCACTTCCTCCTCCTTTTAGATCACTGTTTTTATATATTTTTTTTGTGCATAACATGGTTTTAATTATCGACAAATCCATTATTTGGCTAAAAACAGCCATTCATGAGAGAGAGATCCTTGTGGTGGGGCTTCTATAATGAGCAAAGTTCAGAACCATGCCTCTTGAGAAACAGTCTTGTTGATTTATCACCCCATTTATCATATCCATTTCAAATATGATCCCAAGCTAGGTGGAGGGTTGAAAAAAATTACCATCTGCCTCAGAACAACACAGAGATATCAAATCTATTATTCATACATGTAATCATCGAAATATGAATCACATTTTATGTTCATTTCATGTTAATTGTGTCTTTATTCTCGATCTGAAACCACAAATGTAGTAGGAAAAACATTTTAAAATTTCTATTAAATTTTTTACCCTTTTAATTAGCACGAGAACAAGTAATTATTAATTAAATTATTTCAAAAACTTTAAATTGATTATTATTATTTTTATTTGAGAGTTCTT
>JALMQS010000070.1:2959557-2996677 GCA_024734495.1 Forficula auricularia
TAATAGGTAATGTAGAAATAGAACTTTTTTTTAGCTCATAGTGAACTTCTAATTTTACTTTTCGTAAATATTATACTTGAAAATAGCTTCTCGAATTTGTAAATACATACCTACATACTTACAAAAAGTGATATTATGTATTAGTATTTGTTTATATTTTTTCCTGGCTAGATAATGAATATAAAATTCTAATAAAGAGAAATATTCAATTTTTCTTTCAGATCGGTATCTAATTGTTGTTCTAGGACATTCAATCAGAAAATTCATTTCTAATGAAAATGGAGTCAAAAATTAACCAAAATGATGATTATTTTTCCGGAAATCTTGAAATCTAGTTCCAGATTCAAAATTTAAAATAAGAACTTTTATTTTTCGAAAACTTCACAGTAGATTTCCAGATTTCTTATTTTAGAGAAAAAAAATATCAGACCAAATCGTAGTGTATTTTCCAGTATCTACATATACATCTCAATATTTTAAGGAATTTTTCTGACTTTATATTGGGCCACTGGTTGGACAGCCCTCGTCTAAATCGAATGGGATAAAGAAGGATATGAGAAATGATAATTTATTTTTTAAAAAAGTCACGGATATAATAATTTTTATTATCTATTGACATTAAGAAGGTGCAAAGATCTAAAAGACAAGTCCTGACAAGTTTTAGTCCAGGAGAGAAATTATCAATTAATTGTGATTGTTCTAGAAAACCCCAATTCCTTGTCTCCTTGTACTAGAATGATATAACTATAGACTTGGTTAGTGTCGTAGCATATAAATTAATGAAATAATAAATATTTTAGAAAATGAAAATATGAGAAGAGAGTTTTTAAATATTCGAAACTCTATTATTTTTTTTATCTTATATAGTTGAGTTTATAATTTTGCTTTGAGTGAATTTTATTCTTGAAAAAAGCTTCACGCATTGTACAAATATACATTCAACTTTCGAAAAAGCGAATAAATATATCTCTACATATAACTTGAATGTTTTAAGAAAGTTTTTGATTTTATGTTGGGCCACATTCATTGCAGTGCTGGGCCGCATGCGGCAACGGGTTGTACATCCCTGGTCTACTCGATACAGTTTTTATAGTATATGAAAACCTTACAGAAAAAAAGAGCATTTTTTACGACCAGGAGTTAATTTAACGTGTTACGAGTTTGTGCGAACAGTAGAAAGGATAACAGCCCTCCTTCAATGATTTAAAAACAAAAATATTCTTTTGTTATAATTTAGTTTTAGAATTTTTGATTACACTTAACTAATATTTTTGAAGGTATTATGGGCAGGGAAAGAATTATTTTTAGAGCTAAATGCTTGTAAATACCTTTCCTACCCGATTCTTTAACCTGTTATTATAGAAAGATTTCGAATATAGATATATATTTTATTTATTTTGAAACTTGTTATTTTTATTTTGAAATTCTTCTGGACAATTATATTTATAATATTTTAACATGAATTGGTTGTCAAAATTAGAGTAATTTTTTTATCTTGTAAAAACAGCTTGTCATCTTCTCCTAGAGATACATTTATTTTATTAAAATATTTCTATTTGTTTTTTACTAAGAATTCAATGTAGACCAAACCAGTACCACTATAATAGCTGCATCTGATTGAATTCTGCTTTTCAAATTCAATCCTGGTCACTGAACTTTAATTTGATTTTTATCTTTAACTAAAAAATCCAACTTTGTGGTGGATTTTTTTTATATAAGTATGCAAGAATATAAAATAAAAATAAATTGAAAAGATTTTGCTTCGCTCGGTAATTTGTTTATTTTTAATAATTGTTAATTTAATCAACCACTTCTTTCATTTTTATTCAACCACCTGTTAATAATTAGTTTAATTACAAAACCTAACAAAATATTTTTTTTTTTCCAAAGTGAGAGACTTCCTTTTAAGTCGATTAATTCCATGTCTTCAGTTTCAGCAAAGGTAATATAGGGTAACAAAGCAGTTGCTATGGTTACTTATAAAATTTCTTCTCAATTTTAGCATTTAACTGAGAAAAATCTATCCATTCTTACTTAAGCAATGTTAAATAAGCTATATTAGACCAAGAGAAATTAATAACTTAAAAAAAGTACTAGAGTAAAATACTTTAAGATGTATTTTTACTAAAGACTTCATATAACATATTTGAGGATCCCAAAGTACTTAAATAGAATTTTAAATTTGATCAAAATTGGTTAAACCATTTTCACGAAATTTAGGAAAAATTAAAAATGTAAAGAAATAAAGTACTAATGTTTATGGACCAGAATGAACTTAAAAATTAATCAGCGCTTTATTTTATTAAACAAATGGTAGGTTTTCAATTTGCATGTGGAAAAAAAACATACATAGCCACGAACTAGATTAAAAAATGGCACTTTTTGGGCTCTGGGCGAGATCACATGTAATTTTTGTCAAAACCGTCAATTCCTAAAATCCAACCTGAATATTCATTAGTTGAGATCATGGTTTTTTGTAATCTTTACCTGAGGACCATTTGAATCCGCACTTGCCTAGAGACCAATTACATACCTACTTTACCGTTATGGATAAAGAAAAAAATTATAGGCAATATAGAATTTCAAAATTTAGATGGCCACATCTCAATTATCCAATCCATTATTTCTCATTAATTGTTAGTTTTATCTTTTATTTAATAAAATGTTAAGCATTTGATTCTGAACAAAATAACACCTTAATTTTGAAAATCGGTTAACAATTAATTGAGTTATTATGGTATTTTTACTTTTTTTATTTCCATTATAATAGGTTAGTCATTCTTAATTGGTTGAGATGAAATCGGCCATCATAGAAATTCTATCACAAATTTAATATTTCCCACTAATGCCATCTTACATCGATTTGTTCAACTCCATTGTCTAATTAAATATGAAAATTCAAATATTTGAATCGGTGATGAATTCCAGCACCATCTGAAAGATTTTATTTCATATACTTAAGAATAACTAACCATAACTAAAAAACCAATAACTTGGTTAATAATTAACCGATTTGCAAAAATAAGGTGTCATTTTGTTTATAAATAAATTATTAATATTTTATTAAACATAAGCTAATACAATAAAAGTAACGATTATTGATAAATAAAGAACTAAAAATTGACATTGGCCGACATTTTAAAAATTTTAATCCTATATTCACTGTAATTTGTCCTTTATTAGCGACAAGTGATATGAAGATATGCACCAAATATTATTAAAATTACTGAAAATTATTTTGGGATATAAATGTTTATTTAAATAATATAATCGCTATCAGCTGAAAAACCAAGGAGATTTCGACATTTTTTCATGCAACATATTTTGTTCATTTTATCGCGTAAATTTTTAAATAAATTGCAAAGAACTCTTTTTTATTATACGTTATACGAGCTCAAGAGGAATCTTTCTATCTTCACTTTTGACATACAAGAGAGAGAATGGAGTTAGTATTCAGACACTTGTATGTACATGATATATTTCTTGTTTTAAGGGTGGGAACTTTATCAAGTGGTTTTGTTATAATGAGTGATTTGTATTTCTGTTAGTATTGGTAATTAGATGTAACCTCAACTGACCTTCGGCCTATGGTGGTTTGGACGACTCGTCCGTCAGGTAAATATGTGGAGATAAACATTCCGCCCGCAAGCATGTCCACAGGGGTGTCCTCGGTGACAGGAACAAGCCCCGCGGTAGTCGGTACCGGACCCATTGCGCTCCTGGAATTAAAAATCACAAGTTAATTACATATTGTGAATACTTGTTAAGGACAAACAAGAACTCTGACGTAGTAGGCTTTATGACTATTTGTTTTAGCAAGTTTAGATTGTGTTTAATTTATACGAGGAGGCCAAGACAGTATAAAGAAAATTAATTAATACAAAGAAGAATAAAAGATGAGATTAGCGGAAAATAAAGTGAGTTTTACAAGGAAAATATAAATATGAAGAAAGTGTTCTCCACTAGGAGGAATCAATGAGGTTGCCCCCTGCTTGATGCGAATAAACATATACATATACAGTAGACTCGACAATTCGAACTCTTCAGCTGTTAACTTCGGTAAATCGAAAAAATGCTGAATATTTTGATACGATCGATACCTCGAAATATTTTCCGAAACAACAGGGAGAGAGAACATTCTATAATTGGAACTAGGCCACTTCCCCTATTTATAATGAGAATTTTTTATAGCAAAAAACTATTCTTAATTTTTTTAATTAGGTTATTATCTATTGCAATGTTAATACATTTGTAATTTTTTGTCGTTTTCATTATTTTTGCTTATTTACTTGAGGCTATATATAAAATTAATTTAAGCTCATAGATATTTTCAAAAATATAATAAAAACTGTTAATAATTCGAATTTTTTTCTTTCCTCTTCATAATTCAAAATTCATGAAAATTCGAATTTTTCTTGAGGTCCCTTGGATTTCGAATTATCCAGAGTCGACTGTATAAATAAATACAAAGATTTTATAGAAAATATTCTTAAAACGTTATCTAAAATTCGAACGTTTCGGGAGAATTTCTCTATTTATCAATGGAATTTTAAGAATTTTAGAAAAGAAAAAAGAAAAAATGTTGTTTTAAGAAATGCATTTAAAGCAACAAAGCAAATAGATATTTTGAAAAGAGACAATTTTATACATATTGTCTGGGAAATTAAATTACCTTGAATAAAAATAAAAAATTTAGATAGTTATTGACTTAAGAAAAATTATTTTTATTTTTATTTAACAAACCTGGAACACAATTTTGACTTTTCTAATCCAAAAATTTTAGATAAGGTATGGAGTTTAGAAAAAATTTAGAAAATTTTAAAATTTTAGAAATGATTGAAATTTTAAACAAAATTTAAAATAACAAAAAGTTAGGTGTGGAGGTAATTTCATCTCTGAGACAATCTGTATCAGTGAATATTTTCAAAATATTTATTTGTTTAGTGATGCTATCCTATATATAATACATATTTCTTAAAGCAACTTTTTATTTCTAAAATATTTCACCTTATTAATCGTCAACTCTGCTACTACTCTCACTAAAGTTATCTTTTCACGTAAGTTCTTGTTCAACAAGGGACAAATTTTCATTGTAGAATGTGTATTTATTTAATTAAATTTATTTTAGATTTTGGTTAATCTATATATATTAGGAATTCATCCATTATTATATACCATTCTGTTTAATGTACATGATTAGTTTTTTAATTTTTCAAAATTTATAATGGTAAAGAAAATGTGGATGAATATAGGACAACATATTAACGATGCTGAAGCGGGCTAGTGCCTTGGAGATCTCGGACACCCGATTCCCCCTAACATCACATGATAAACAGCGCAGTGGCGTAGCCAGAAAATTTCCATGTGGGGGTCAATCCACAAAGCATAATATTTAGTGGGAATAGAGTGGTTTTTGTCGAAAATGTGCTCGCTCATGGTCAAAATGGGAAAAAATCGAAAAAAGTGAGAGTTTTGGGGATTTGGAAATAGAAAAAATAAGCAAATTTTCAACTAGCGCTTGAGCCCGAACAGTTGGTTGAAGAAAAAAAACCTAAATTAGTAAATTTGTAGGAAATTTTATGAACTTTTATTTTGAAAGTTTTCGAGTTATAAGCAAAAAACCGCCAAAAAATGAGATTTTTTAACTTTTTTTTTGCATTTTTGACATTGTTCCGTCACGAAATTTTGTTACCAAACCTCAAATTGGGATTCAGCACTCCAAAAAACATATAGGATCAAGAAATGAAAACAACCCCAAAACTTTCCCGCGAGGGGTCCTTTAGAGAACAATTTAACTGAATTAAAAAGGTACTTGAAGAAATTAAAAAAGAACATAATTCTTGATTAAACATATGAGATATAATTAATTACGGTTAGTTTGCCATAAGAAAAGGGTTTTTCGTTGCCGTCTCTGACCCCCCCTCCCATGGCTATGCCTCTGATAAAGCGTAAAAATGGTTTTCTAGACCTACTATTCTGTGTCCATTTAAATTATTTCAGATGTTATAGAAAATTTTTGAAAACTAAAAATATCTACATATATAAGAATAAAGTACTCCAAATAAATAAATCACTTTCATATATTTTAGTCAATGCTAAGAATTTGTAACACACCTTGCTACCTAAAAATCTTAAGATTTTTTCAACTTGAAATTGTTTAATGAAAAAAAAATAATTCATTTCTAGTTATTATATAAGTAATATAAATAAAATATGCATATTGTGTGTGGGGAAACAAGCTCGAAAAGATGTGCAGTTTCGAACAAGGAGACATATAAGTCATAAACATAATTTTTACTTTACCATACAGGTTATGGTCAAGTATTTTGCTTAGCTTTTATCCGAGGGGTGAACCGCGACCTAATATGCGGTACACTTACTTCCACTTGTACTTCCAAATATCTCCAAGTACTTCCAAAATACTTCCAAAGAGGTGTACACCTACTTCCAATCGCGGATCACCCCTCGCTTTTATCGACCTTTCCATGATCCATGCTGACTTCTTAATTTTAATTCAATTTCAACTGAATTCATAAATAATTTCTCAAGTTGAATTTTATTAACTAAACAAATAAAATTTTATTTATTCAATTCTTATAAGAATTTATTTATCATTCAAAGACAAATTCAAATTCAACAACAACAAATTCAACAAAATTCAAATTACATTCAATGGAAGAAAAGTTGTACCTATAGAAGAATAAAAAGTCTTCTCTTTAACTACCCGATCTTTTAAATATTTATAGAAAAATTAAGCCCGAATTCAACAACTTAAACAGGAATTCTAAGCATTCACTTAAATCCCTCTCGATTTGACATTCAAAGCTGGAATTTCATTTTAGTCTTTTTCTTTTTTTTCTTTCTAGTGTGTGAATTTCGAAAAATTCTTTGTTTACAAAGAAAAGTTGCAACGAACAAAAATAAATAAAAAAAAATCAGATTATAAAAGAATGATAGGGAGAAGCATGAAATTTTACCACAGCTAGCGACTATTTTGAAGAATTCATTTCAATGCAGGACATTGCTCGTGATGTTGACAATATAATGGGATTCCAAGGATGTCTAAATGGGGAAAATTCTGTTGAAGTTTATAGAAAGTAAAAAAGTTGTTAGAAGTTTTCAATTAGAAGATCGAAAATGGATTATTCAATTAAAAAGAATAGGTAAAAATTAAAAATCAATTTAATTACATATTAAGTAATGAGATTAAATTAAAACAAAAAAAAATAGAAAAGTTACTTTACTATAGAATTATAGATTGCTAGAGTATTTGGTATTTCATTCAGAGCAAAATATTTTGAATCTTAATAATAAAAATTGTCGGGGGACCCCCGTCAGGAACGAAGTTCCTTACGTTATTTTAAAAATATTAGAGTTAATAAAATACGGACAAAAATTTTATCCCCCTTAAAAAATCACACTCCATAAATACTGGCTAATACTAATATTAGTATAACTCCATTATTTTCTTGAATATATTAAATATTGAAAACCAAAATGTATAAAAAATTACAATCTTTAGTTTTTAAAGTTGAGAATTATTTAAATAACGCTATATGAAATTAATATTATTTAAAAATTTTACATTATCTAATCAAAATAAATCAATAACTACTTTATTTTTAAAATGGCAATATTTTTTTAGTTTTTTTTTATTTAGGATTTTGGATTTAAATATTTTTTCTTTCCGGTCTGGCCTTCGTCTGGGCGTAAAGGAACTTCGTTCCAAAAAGAATTATCTATCTATATATATATAAAATGGAAAAGTATGTACATATATTATGTATGTATATATGATCCAATCGATCTGATTGGTCAGTGTATAGCCAATGGTCTAGAGACGCTGTCCGCTAGGGCCTGGAGGGCTTAACTGCGAGGGCATACAGTACCATCTAAACTGTCACCAATCGTTTTTTTTTTGCGTCTGATCGATTGATGTATGAGTATTTACCATTAAAAAACTTTCCCCTGAAAAATAACAACAATAATGATGGTAATTGAAAAAAAATGAATATTAGTTTTATTATATTTAAATTTGTCTGTATACTTTGTGAATAGCGATTTTCATCTAAATTGTGGGAAAATAATATTTAGAAATAGAATTAATTATAACCAAAATACGCTTAGACCTTAGCATGTTGAATGTTTTGATTCTTTATGGATAGCAAACTAAAAAGAAGTGACACGAAAAGTGTATACCATTTCCAAATGTATTCCAAGACAAAACCCTTTAAGGATAGACAACCAGCCGGGAAAAAGTTAAAACCAATAAATTTGCAATTAAAATTATCATAGATATGATATTTAAAAATATGTTGTTATCAATAATAAATATACAAATTTTTTTATTTTGACTAATAAATCATTCTTCGTTCGGATATATTAGACAATAATTTATCTACAAGAGCAATCCAAGCTCTGTGGAATCAACTTTGATGATGTAATAGAAGTTAAATTATTTTTTTTTTTTTTAAATTTCAAGCGTTAATTATAATTTTAGAGCTCGTAAAACATCCAATTCTTTTTATTTTAAAATTAATGATTTCAAGGAGTCAAAATCAAAGGCGTGCGTGAACGAATAATTATTATATACTGAAGTCCGAGAAAAAGAGATTTTGTTTAGGAATCCAGTCATGCGATTCAGAGAAAAGACGGGTACGAGGATGAGAGAAGGAGACTTCATGGTAAATCTGGGGAAACTTCTAGATTTTCTCTTTTTTAAGAAAAATCCATGAGGGTATCAGAGGGGTCTCAGACCAAGTAAATACGATATAGATAATTTTGCTTAGATGCTAGTTGGAATGTTATCATCGCCTCCTTAGCAATGCAACTCAAGTGCAAAAAAGTTATACTATCAACTGACAATGAATAATATACATACTAAATTGAAAGTTTTTGCCGAGAGTAGCAGAATTTTTATATATTGAAGGAGACAATAAAAGAGTGTGTCTTCTGCTGGAATTATAAATTTTATTTATTTATAACGAGACTATAGTTTCGAGGGCTTTGCCCTCTTCATCAGTCTATTACAATGTATTCACAGGAATTAATTTATGAATGAAAGGTTAACATCTTTCATGTGGTTAGGTTAAGAAATTATACAGGGTGCGCAAGTCGAGAATTGAAATTTATACTTGTTTTATTATTTTGGCTGTAGGTGGCGTTGGTGAAGTTTAAATTTTAGCGGCTATTTTTAAAATAAAGCTTTCGGGAATTTCTATTTTCCGATTTAAGAATTTTTTTGTTGAATTATTGTATGATTTTAAAATTTCTAACGATTCTGAAATACTAATTTTTAAGGGATCTAATTCTGAACCGATGATGAAGAGGGCAAAGCCCTCGAAACTATAGTCTCGTTATAAATAAATAAAATTTATAAGTCCAGCAGAAGACACACTCTTTTATTGTCTGCTTCAAAATATACATACTGTTAAAATTTGAAGACGATTTACCACAACAAACATGAAATAATTGCAATTAAAAATGACATTTTTAACATAGAGTAGATAGGGAAGGGTGGGGAAATGATCATAATATATTCGGAGTAAATTAAAAAAAAAGTGAAATTATTTACCACGTAGTTTTGATAAAAAAAAAAATTGGGTGATTATTTTTAGTGGAGGGGATATAAGCACAATGGCTTGGAAACGATCCGGAAAGTATGTGTGTATCCATATAATGATTTTTTAGTGTGAGTGGTACAGTCACGTTAAAAAAACATAACCTAAACTTTTAGTTCCTTTCATATTTATAGAGTGGTTACGAGGCTAAAACTTTTTGTGTGGATTGTCGCGAAAGAACCTCCTTAAAGAAGAAACTAAAGTTGGAATAATTAACCGAAAAATCGCAATGCTTCGTTAATTTAAAAAGACTAGATAATTTAACAAAGGACATTCTTAAATATCAAAAAAATACCAATAAAAACTTAATTTCACATTATAAAAATCTTCGCAATATTTTGAGTAAATTGTCAAACTACGACCTCTATGGTATATCAGCGAACTATGTCTTTTAGTATTATCTGCGATAGCTTGTAAAAACTTTACATTAATGTTTTTTGTTTTTTGTTTTTTTTTTAACAAAGATAGTCATTATGAAAAAAAGGTATAATTATGGGTGTTGTAATATTTTAAATGAAAAAAGCTATAATAAATAAAACAACACGTTGTGAGATAAAATTTTGAATTATAAAGAACAAGATTACCTCATTTGTGAATTTGAAAAGAATTTGAAAAGATCGGATCTTTTTAGGTGAGAAAAAGAGGACTGGAGGCGAAAGTTTCGGCGGCGAAGCGCGAATCCGCGCTTGTCTTCGACATTTCCGGAATTCAATCTCCTATTTTTATTCCACCTGAGGATTATGAATTCTTTTTACACCTATTCAATTTAAAATATTGATAGGTTAAATTGTATATCATATGAAGAAAAGATCTTAAATTTCAAAAGAAAGGATGAAACTTTAAAAAATGAGAATTAAATCAAGTCAAAAATATTAAAAATATGGCTATTAAGATTTTTCCAATTTTCAAATAAATCGATAAAACTTATAATACTTTTCATGAATATATTGGAATCAGAGGAATTAATTTTTTTTAGACTTTTATACAAGAAAGGGTAAAAGTCAAAGGTGAGTGTGAACGTGTCTTGAAAGAATGAGGTATGCATGGTCTTTTGAAGTCATAGGGATAAGCGAGTTGGCCAAAAGATTTATCGATTTTGTCACGAACACATGTGAATATAATTTGATTACGAAGGGGGGAATGTT
Source organism: Forficula auricularia (assembly GCA_024734495.1). Lineage (NCBI taxonomy): Eukaryota > Metazoa > Arthropoda > Insecta > Dermaptera > Forficulidae > Forficula > Forficula auricularia. The sequence continues at coordinate 2,970,323 of JALMQS010000070.1, forward strand.
TGAAAATCGAGTGTTTCATTGGTATATATGTTTCAGTAAGAACGGGTTCTTACTAGCTAAAACGCGTTTCACTGAATACCTTTGTGGCACTAGAATTTAGTGATGTTGTTTGAGTTTGGTCCAAAGGTCTAAAATCTTCATTTTTGACCTTCCGCCTCATTTTGGGTGTTTAAGTGATCAACATTTTTTAAACGAAAATGCCAAAAATTACATCCGTACAACTTTGCTTCTAATGAAGATATAATTTTTGACATTTTAGTTTAAAAATATTTTGAGAAGATCAAAAATGAAGATTCTAGATCTTTGGACCAAATTCAACCAACATCAATAAATTCTAGTTGCCACAAAGGTATTCAGTGAAACGTGTTTTAACTAGTAAGAACCCGTTCTTACTAAAAACGGGTTTTTACTGCAACATATATATAACAGCACAATATTATTGTAATAGAAAATAAATAACTAAATATATAGTTATTAAATAAATATATAGTAGTATCAGAATATAGATAAAAGATAAAAATATATGAGTAAAAGCGCAGAAGTTTTTCGGAAGTGGATAAAAATGTTTTATTTGCCAAATTCTTTAGTTCTTATCATACCAACTCAAAACGAAGTTACGTTATCAGTAAGACCTTTCGGAAGTGTGCACACTGATATCTCTAACCGTCTTACAAGAGCACTCATTCTTGGTTAGAAATAGAAAAGATTAGAATAAATAAAGTCCTTACTAATCGTAAAAATAGAGAAATAAGACGTAATATGAAAGAAGAACACTTAGACTGTTTAAATGTGGTCGTTTTGAAATATCCAGGTGACTAGTATTTTATTTTGGAAATATTTTTCTTGCCGATTTTTAAGAGAAAATCAATGAATGAATCTCGTCTTCATCAGAACGATTTTTGTTTTTGTCAAAAATGCAAGGCGCATATCGCTAAATCCAGGGGAAGGCAACATCCCTGTGAAAAATTTCCCCCCAAAAAATTACAATAGAGAAGATATTCTCCATAGTATTCGTTGTTTTTGTACTAAACAGATCTTTTGTTTTTGTTCTTTTTATGTAAGATTCCACGCCTTTTCAGTAGAGGTTTCCATTAATAGTCAAAACATCAAAAATGGAATGCAATAAGGTTATTCCTCTAGTTTATTTTAGAGGACGAAAAATTTTGCCAAAAAAACAGTATATGTTGGAACTTGTTCCAAATTAAGACGGATTTAGGACGTATAATGGGATGCATCTGGTGGATTAAAGATGTCAGTTACGTCCGTGATATACGTCATTTGAACGTTCAAAAGACCAAAGGTGCTGTCTGGGTTCTTTCTCATAAACAGAAGAATCCGATTGAATACAAACAATATAGTTCTGAAGGATTTTCATATAACGAAGTGATTTTTTTTTAATATTCCGCATTCTTCAATCAAGAGAAGTTCTAAAGTTAGAAATCCAAATTAAGAAATTTCCCATTTTAGAAATACAAGCATTTTGGCATTAATACAAACTTTCTTATATGACCTTCCATTTTGAGTTATCAAGGGTATCAGAATCCAAACAGACTCACACAAAGACAGACAGATGAGACAGATGCACAGACATACAAGGGAAAAAAACACATTGAAAAATATTTTCCTCAGCGATTTCGACATTTCAAAGAATAAATAAAAAAAAATCCGCTTAGAATATGTCTATTCTAGGTGGTTTTAGACTGAACTTTTCTACATGTGTTAGGGGATTAGTGAATTGACAATTCGATCTGTCAGGGTAATTTTAAATTATTAGTTTTTTTGTTAATTCAAATAATTATTAACAGGTAAGTTGATAGTCAATAAAAAATAATTACATTTTTTTAAATTTCATTTTAATAATTAATTACAAATATTATTATATATTAAAATTAGAGAAATTTAATTAATTAGATTTTCCTCTTATTAAAAAACACGGACTAAAAATATTATCGCAAGCTAGAAGATCAAGTACAGTCGATGGTGGGGAAGTAATCTCCGAAATTGAAGCCTCAAATATAATGTATAAATTATTTCATGTAAAAAATTGCTTCAATAAAATTATTATTTATTTATTAATTAATTATATTTTCCTCTTATTAAAAAACACGGACGAAAAAAATTATCGCAAGCTCAAGAAAATCAAGTACAGTCGATGGTGGGGAAGTAATCTCCGAAGTCGAAGCCTCAAATTCAATGTAAGTATACTTTATTTATGTAAAACAATTGGTTCAATAAAGTATTTATTATTATTATTAATTAATTAGATAACTGGTCTAATAAAGTGTTAATTAATTAGAGCTTTAGAAGATGGAGTGATAGAACTTGATGCTGAATTGATGGTAAGGCTGCCCAAACATAAAGAAAACCACTAATTTATAATAAAAGAATCTATTAGAACGTCATTTTTGTCCTCTTAAAAAACCTGGCTCAACATTTTCAGCATTAAATCTTTATTATAAATATTTATTATTGGGATAAGCTAAAGTAATCAAATATAATAATTATAGTGTTATTTACATGTATCTTTTGATCAATTGACAGAATTATTTCCTTTTGCCTATATTACATTTTCTTAGTTTGGTATCCAAGCCGCCTGCCCTCTATCATCTGAAAACAACACGGATTGGTGAATAGTTGCCAAGGTGCGAATGTCGGAGCGAAGGTGTTCTAAGCTGGCAATCCAGTTCCGTTCTATTTGCTTGGGGAAAGCGGTGGCACCCGACTGCGGTTCCTTCCCATCCAGTCAGCGCCTCTCCAATGATAACAAGTAGTGTTATCAGAAGAACCTAATGTACCATTAAAATCCCCTCCTATCTCACACCATTTCCATGCGTATAAATTAAATTTTAATCCTCCGACTTATATAATTGTTACCAAATAAGAGTTAGATAATAGCATGAGATGGCCAGAGTAGGTTAACAAAATAATGTTCACCTAAAATCATCTTAAAATTTTCGCAATATATACACTAGGCTTCAAAAAGCGTGGGACACTTGAAAACATTTTGAACATTTTTAAATGATGTAGAGATTCAAACCATGTATTGGCCAGCATGCAGTCCGGACTTAAATCCCATTAAGCATGTATGGGACATGCTGGGGAGGCGAGTCTGTGCTAGAGATCCTACTCCAGAGACAATCCAGCACCTCCGAGACTTCCCCCAAGAAGAGTGGGAAAATCTAGACCAGTGTTCCGCAAACTTTTTATGTTCAAGGTACACGTACCAAATCAAGAAATTTTAGAGGTACACCAAAGAAAAAACCAATGTTTATTTAATAAAAATGTATTTATTATTATAATATGAAAAGATGTTTAATTAGAAATGTGAGCCTGCTTAACTGGGGACAGGCGATCAAAATTTGGAGAAATCGTTGATAAGGTTGTTCGTATAACTCTCAGCTATGTGGAGGTGAATTATTTTCACAAAACTAGATATTTTTCAGCGGCACACCAACTAATGACCACGGTACACCAGTGTACCGAGGCACACACTTTGCGGAAGACTGATCTTGACCATACGTAGGTTGTACGCCTAATCAGAAGTATGATTAGGAGGCTGGCGGCTGTGATTCAGACGAAGGTCGGTAATATTCCTTACTAGAACTTGAAATTTCTGAGAATTTAATGATAAAAAAAGACCAAAAAAATTAAAAGTTTTTGTATATATTTAGTACCTACTTAAGAATTTTATCCATTGTGATATTGTTTAAAAATAATTCTACATGTATACAATCTATTAAAATTTTAAATAAAAAATATGAATTTTTCAAGTGTTCCACTTTTTTTGAAGAGTAGTGTATAGAAGTAAATGCCTTGAAATAGAGAAGGCATCAGATTTCATAAATCAGTGGTATTAATCCCGAGTTACGCCAGGGCATCTAAGTAAACTTTAACAGGCCAGAGTTAATTTAATATAATCATTTGCTGTAGTGTGTATAGTGAGTCAAATAGGCCAATTTCAAATTGTTGCCAAAGAATTAATGAAGTTCGGTTTTTTCTGAAGTAGGAGACAATCCTCAGGTTGTATTGTTGGTATTTTTAGTCTTCTTATAATCCCAGTCGCCGTACATACATCGTATCTCAGTGAAATTGATTGGGAAGACCTAAAGTGAGATAATAAGATTTACAGCGCAGCTGGGATGATAGCTTCGAGGTTAAAACACCTGAGTTTAAAGTTTACCATATTGGGACTATTCTTATTGGTGAGATGGAAGTGGGAGAGGGGATAATATGTTTGATACTCTTAAAGATGGATAATTGTGTTTGTTATTTTAATTATATTGATTTAATAGCTTGATCTTTTTAGAGTTTATATCTAGTGATTTAATACATTACAAACTTTGGATATAATTCATTTTAAGTGTCATTACCTATATATTATTCTTTGTTGGGTCGCGCAGGAGGGGGCCTCCTCTTACAGACAGAAATACATAGTTACAGTTTGGTTAATATGTACAAGTAACATTTTATATCAATAAAAAGCAAATATAAAATTTAAGGCGGGACATTAACTGACTTGGGATGATTTTTTTTACGTATACATACGTAATTAAATTAAAAAATTTGGCTTTGGCGTCCCTATATGGTACATCCGGCGCCTCTGGGCCTATCATCCTCCAAAGTTCGGCACTGGATACAGGCAGATATGTTGGTCAATATATCTAAATAGTTGAGCAAATAAATAACATAACATTCCACAGCATGCACAATGTTATTAGATGTTATCAATAAACAATAAGAAATTGTTACTAAATATAATAATCAAAACAAAGGAAATAACCATTTTGCATAATCGTAAATAAATTTGTTTTTATTAACATTGTGTTTGTTTGTACATCCGTGTATTAGAAGCAAGAAGAATTTAGGAACTAAACGTAATGTAATTTTATTATAAACAATAATAGCCCATAACCATCCACTTTAAGCTCCCTAAAAAATTTTTCTTGACACTTTTTAATGATTTTAATCAATGAGAAATGTAAAGTGAGACAAAGTTAATTATACGATAGTTTCATCATTCACTTGTGAAGAATGGTAGATGGTAGAGGCCGCATTCTAAATAGTTTTATAGTAATTAAAAATAGAAAAATAATACTTATGAAGTTTTTAGATTTTCCTTTTACTTTGGTATTATAAACTAACAAAGTGAGAAATTATCGGGATATAGCCAAGGGTAAGAATGCATATATCGTAAATTTAAAAGTTTATTACATTATTTTGTAATTTAATTTTATTTATTTTCTTAGAAAGACGGACTGGTAAGCTAAATAAGTAGGTTATAATGAAAGGCAGTCCATAAATTATTTAAATTTTATTCAATTTCCGGCGTTTCGGAGACTTTTTTCTCTCCTTCTTCAGGGTATTGAATAGTTATTGATGGGTGAGTATAACTCGGTTCCCATTTGTTTCTCCTTTCAGTGATAGCATCAAAATTACAATATTTCCCAACATTATATCATAAGTGTATTTGGTTAACCACTGAAAGGGGAAACAAATGGGAACCGAGTTATACTCACCCATCAATAACTATTCAATACCCTGAAGAAGGAGAGAAAAAGGTCTCTGAAACGTCGGAAATTGAATAAAATTTAAATAATTTATGGACTGCCTTTCATTATAACCTAATTATTTTGTAATTTATACTGCATTACTAACAAAAGAGTGTGTTTTTTAGTTTTTTTTACTCTTTAGTCTTAATAAAATATAATATTTTTTTCCATTATACGTATTTATTAAGATTAAGATTACCGGTGCCCCTGTAGGGCAGGCTTCTGAAATCCACCAATGTAAATTCGATTGCATATGCAACAGGATTTAATGGTTAATTAAGAAATAATTGATTTCAATTAATGAATCAGATCAGCTCGATGTTTAAAGAAATCTATGCTTAACAATTACTTATGCCTAATAAATACTTTTAGTTGTTTTTTTTTTGAGAAAATCTATCCTATATTTTTATTTCACGACACCCTTCATATGATACCATATGGTAATTCCCAAGTTTGGATAAACCTGCTCTAAGATGACTTCAACATTTAATTTCAATTAGTTATGATAATATAGCAAAATAATAAAAAATAATTTATTGAACTGCAAAATTTGCAGTCAAAAATTATTAAATTTATTTAACTTTCGTGGTTCAATTATTTAAATAATATAAGTAAACGTAATAACAAATGATTTGTTTTTGTTTTTTCAATATAAAACATTTCACTTTCTATTTTTTCGATTAGTTGCTTAAAAGATAATTTCAGAAAAATACATTTATAAGAGGGGCAAAAACAAGAGGCCAAAATTATTCAATTATCAAATAGAAATGGAAAGTGTAGGGAAAAAATCATTGTCATTCATACAAATTTAATTTAAACTTATTTACTTACTAATCATAATCAATTATTAATAATTTTCAGTAAATTATTCAATTATCACCTCTTGATAAAATATTTGAATACAAATTATTTATTTGTTATTTGCATGTTTAATTATATTCATTATTAATTATAATAAATTACGCTTGTTTAATAATCGAAGAGTGGAGAATTTCACCATGAATTAAATGACACTAGAGTTCCCCAAAAGAAGTGCTATTTGGATAGTAAACCAATTGCTTACTTTAAAGATCAATTAAAAAGAATTTAATTTTCAATTAGTTGTTTAAACACTTCAAAGGATAAATGGGTTAGTTAACATTTATTTTCATATAGGAAAAAATAAGTCGATGAAAAAAAGTAAGCCAATTCTTTGCAGATTTCCTAATGAACTTCCAAAAACCTTTCTAAGCAAATGAAGAGCCTCTCTCTCCGCCCCTGGAAACATGGCCAAGAATACTTCTCTGTTAAATGAAGTGTCGTTCCGCTCATTAAAGTTAACGCAATCTCGCAGTCTATATGCAATTTCCATAAAGATACAAGGATCGAGATAAAATCTGGCATTTGTGTGAATTTCCTTAAAACAATAAATTTGTTTAACAACTCGAATAACTGAACGATAGGAAAAACGAAGAAAGAAGATTTATTTGATTGTAGCCTATATTTATTTATAACTAAATGTACTTACCTAATGTGTAATAAATTTTCTTTGAAATAAACAAATAAATGAGATGTTTACAAATCAACTGTGTGGTTACCACACGACTTTCACATTCTCACTTATTTGAAATCATAGCGACACTCCTAATTTAGATCCCCTTCGTTTATTTAAATCGGTCGACTAATAACTCATGACACTTGATAAGTACACCAATTTAAAAAAAAAATCGTTAGTGCCGTTTTTGAGAAAAAAAATTTCATATAAATGTCATCTTCCGCTGTTGCGATTTCAACCAAAAGCTTGCTGAACTCCTAGAGTATATCGAGATTATGTTTCGAATTTCGTAGCTCTGAGACTTATGGTTGCGAATCGCAGGGGGAGGTACATACGCACTGACCAATAGATTTTTGGTCACTTTTTGGCCTCTGGGGACCACAATATCCGGTTTCAAGCTATTAAGGAAATCGATTCCTTCCATCTAGATGTCACAAAATTAAATTATTTTTTTTCATCTCTGAGATAGAAGCTCTGAAAGTGTCAGGATCCAGGCAGGCGATGGCAATACTTCACATTATATTCTATAGAATATAAATGTGAAAGTAAAAATATAGTCGGTGTAAAAGATTAAGAGGTGAAGGTGGTCCTCTAATCTTTTTTTACATTATAACATTATAAACAAATAATTAACTAAACTTTTACATTATAAAAAAATAATTAACTAAACTGCAATTGGATGTTGATGAAAGCAGTCCACGGTGGTTGTAAAAAATAAGACTATAGAGGTTTTATTATTTTACATTTATTTGTTAAAATTTGAGAAAAAATGTAAAATAATAAAACCTCTATAGTCTTATTTTTTACAACCACCGTGGACTGCTTTCATCAACATCCAATTGCATATTTATACCAGTCCGTCTCCTAAAGAAAATCTCTATCAATTAACTAAACTTTTTTTTACATTATAAAAAACATAATTAACTTTGACTTTTGAGAATCAATAATATCGAATTGTTGGAAGGAAAGTTATGATTGTAAATGTACATAATTTACCTGTTTCAAATATATATTTTTCAAAATATTTGTATATTGAAAAAGGTGTGGAAGCACTTTTAAAGTTTTTGCTACTATAGCCTTCTTTATTATCTATATATCTATTCCTCTCCAGGAACATGCAAAAAATAGAAGAGGTCTGATTAGATGCATTCATTGAGGTAAGAAACAAATATTAACAAAAATAAGATTTTTTTAATATTAAATGGTTGTTACATCTTCTAGTAACTGCCACAAACAGAATTGTAACAGGATCCTACTAAAAAAACCAAAGTTAATTTTCATCTGAATACAAGTAGTAGACTTTATAAAAAATATTGACAATGCCGCTCTTATTCTACTTAAAGCTTATTGAGACAAGTGTTAAGTTAATGAATTAAAGAAAATTTTTGAATTTTTTTTCGAAACTTTTTAAAATTTAAAATATAAAATACTAGGTAGGTTTCACATAAATAAAAGATCAGATGATTGTTTAGAACAACTCTATATAAATTTAGGGGTATAAGCCCTCTTCAGGAGTTCGCAAAGGATATACCCCGAAATATATATAGAGTTGTTCTAAACAATCATCTGATCTTTTATTTATGTGATTGCTACATAGTATTTTATATTTTAAATTTTAAAAAGTTTCGAAAAAAATAAATTTCAAAAATTTTCTTTAATTTATTCAATATGTTTCACCCAGAACCTACACCATTCTCCCTTAACAAAAAAGTTAAATTAATGAATTAAAAATTATCATTGAGCCGTCCTTAATAGATAGGGGGGAAATGAAAATTGGTCTATTATGGGAAATATGTCCTATTATAGAAAATACTATTTCAGATAAGAGATTGCAGTTGTTGAAAAGTAGACTTAAATGAAGGTATAAATGAAAATCAATTATTGTCCAGGAAAAGAGTGCTTTACTACCATGATATTATCTTAAATGATAATAAAAAGTAATCATGAATGTCGGATATTTTTATTAAAACAGATTTGTTGAACAATTTGATTTACGCAAGAAAAGTAATAGAAAAATGTTATTGTTTTTAATGATTTCCTTTCTCTAGCAATGCGGGGAATTTAAAAATTATAAAATAGTTAGGAAATCATCAATCACATGGCAATCTTATATAATCTCAAATATTATTTTTTTATTTGTAGCAATTTACATGAAAATAACCATTTCATTAACTTTTATAATTCAATTAAAATTTTATTTTGCCGAAAGAGGCTCAGTTTTTAATTATAAGGAGTAAATTAAAAATGTGTGATATTTTATAAAGGTAAATTCAATACTACCCCAAACGAGCTTCCTTCACCAAATATACAGTTTGGTATTAGAGTAAAGTGAACCTCTATTGACTAGTTGGTATAGGGTGAAGGAGTGGAAATAGAGACTCGGGTCACGTTCCTTCGAAAATCATCAAAAAATTATTATGCTAATATATATTATTACTTACTTTGATAATGATATTTAAAGATTTCCGCGAGCTGACTGACTAGTCAAATATTTCTTGAGCAATTAAAAAAGTTTAAGAACATATGAATCAAAATTTTCTCTATGAATTAAATAAAAATATGTCTTGAGGATTAATCTAACTGCCCGGAAAGCAAGTTAGCGCTCGGATTCGACTCCCTGAGGGCCGAAACCATCTTACATGCAATATATACTAGGGTGGTCCTTATTTATTTATATTTATTTATTTATTTATTTATTTTGAACGGAACAATTCCTTTTACATATTTACAAGCATACATTTACATAAATTACAAGAATACATTATTATATAAGAATACAAATCATACAATCAGACTCAACCAAACATAAGCAAAGTCTATCTACCCAGCATCAGTCTCCTAACACTACCAAGAGAACAATTGTCAACGTCAACGCCAATGAACACCCCATTACATATGTTCATCATTCGGTTTAGGGGGGAAGCCATCATATAGTTTGATCTCGGGCAGTCAATGTAAAACATGTCTTGCGATCTCAAACTGCGACATGGAACATTTATTTTTAGTTGGGATAGTAGGAAACTGCAATCTATCTGGCTATTCAATAATTTATAAACAAAGGACACATCAAAAAATTCACGTCTCCTATCAAGATCAGGATATTTTGGGTATTTTCGAATTTTTACGCTGACAAGGGCTCATCTGGTAGAAATAAGTAAAAAAAAATATCCCCCAAGTTTCAAGTCTCAATCTCAATTATAACTTGTGTCCCTAGTTAAGTTTCTCATCTAAATAACAAGGGGGGTTTGGCATTAAAATATCAATTTTTTATTGCGGCCAAAGTAATGTTTCAAAAAATTTGAAATTCTGTAGGCTTTATCCTTATAATACCAGCTATCCATCAGAATTATTACAGATTGTTACTTATTATAATTTTGGAGTTATAGCTAGATAAAATACTGCTATATCTTAGTGTTACTAAATTATAGACTCCAAAATTATAATATAATAGCTAAAAATCTGTAAAAATTCTGAGAGATAGCTACTGTTATTAAGATAAAATCTAGAGAGTTTCAAATTTTTTGAACCATTACTTTGGCCGGAATAAAAAATTGATCTTTCAATGGCAAATTTGCTGCTATTTAGGTAGATGAGAAACACATCGCTGGGGCAGGTTATAATTGAGATAGAGACATGAAACTTGGGGGATATTATTTTTTTATTTATTTCGAACCATATGACCTTTTGTCAGCGTAAAAATTCGAAAATACCCAAAATACGAATCACCCTAATTTATACATATACATTTTATACATACATAATTATCTAATAAGATCTTTGATTGACCTTAATCATTTATTTTCAAAATATTTTTGGTGTTGTAAAAGCCTTGAGAGCTATTTCCTAAAAAATTTTTTGAAAAAATTCCATCTATTTTTCAAAAAACAAAACACTAAAATTTTTGTATTCAAAAATTTTCATAAAAATATACATAATTTTTTATTTATTTATGGGAATTTTAGTCTCAGTATAGGTACTCGGACAACTTTCTATCTAAGGATTCACATTATACTACTATAGAGATTCATATTATACTAATATTTATTTATTTAATTTACTCCTTATAAATTGAAAGCTCCCCCCTTTCAGCCAAATATATATGTTACAATTTTAATTAATTGCAATAGCTCATGAGATGTTATATTTCATGTAAAATTAGAGTAAAAAATAGTTTCAAATTATATAAAATTGCCATCTTCACAAATTACCTTATTGGGCTGACTATGAGACAAGGTCCTTTATTATCAGATTTATAAAATGTTAGAACAGGCAAGACCTTTTAAATTACAATCTTGCGTAAATAAATAAACAAAAAATTTAAATACGTGAATATTGTGATAAAAATGCGATTAATTAACAATTTAATCAATGAAAGAATCAATTTCATGACCTAGAAATAGGAGGAAGATTTATTAGGGCTACATCATCGTAAATAGAAAATTAATCGAAATTTTCTATTAAGTACACAAGGGATCCTTTCTAAAGCCACTATCAAGTGTAAATGATGCAATGAAAATTAACCAAGGAGGTATATTTCTGATATGAGAAGGGAAGTTTAAAATATAATTTCAATTAATTTTCTAATAGTATTAAGAGGGTGATAATTCAAAATAAAATATTAAAATCAACACAAAGATAAGAAAATTCAATTATTATTAATATTAATATATTAAATATGCCTGCTCAGCCAAAATAATATTCAAGTTTTCTTTAATTTTCTCAAATGGAATTTGAAAGTCAATTATACTATTTTAAAAGAAAATAAACATTATACAATACATTTAATGAATCAATTGATGATTTGCATTTATTTGAAATCCGTTAACGTACCAGAACTAAAACGATCTCGTCTTAATTTTTATTTCATTGAGACTGAAACTGTCAATGAAACGAAATAATGGCTTGGTCGACAGAGCACACTTAGTACGAGGCCTGCAACCCATTAGTTATCTTCGAGGGGTGAACCGCGACCTAAAATCGTGTACACCTACTTCCACTTCCATTTCCAAGTAGAAGACAATAGAATACAATAGATTATCTAATGAATTCCAAAATAATTCCAAATAATTCCAAAGACGGTGTACATCTAACCCTTCGGTTATCTTAGATATCTAATTTCTGGAGTAAAGAATGGTTTAAATAAAAGCTTGGCAGGCTATTATATCCATGGGCACAACATTATTAATATTACTACTATTATACTACTATTATTATTATTACTATATTTTAAAACATAAAATTAGTTCCTCCGTCCATCTTTAAATAAATGTACAATCGATTTACAAATAAATACTATCCATGATGAGATATATATTTATATTAGGGTGCTCCTTATTTTGGATATTTTCGAATATTTACGCGGACAGTGGCTCTAAATAAATAAAAAAAAAAAAATATCCCTTAAGTTTCAAGTCTCTATCTCAATTTTAACCTAGTGCTACACAAGGATTAATTTTTCCTTAACTAACATGGGGTTTTTGGCATTGAACGATTAATTTTTTATTCCGGCCAAAATAATGATATAAAAAATTTGAAACTCTGTAGACTTTATCCTTATAATAGTAGGTATCTTTCATAATTTTTACAGATTTTTAGCTATTATAATTTTGGAGTTACATCTAAATAAAATACTGCTATATCTTAGAATTAGTAAGTTATAGACTCCAAAATTATAATAGCTAAAAATCTGTAAAAATTCTTGGGAATAGCTACAATTATAACGATAAAGTCTACAGAGTTTCAAATTTTTTGAACCATTACTTTGGTCGGAACAAAAAATTGATCGTTCAAAGCCAAAAACCTCTTGTTTCTTACCATAGATGGGAAATTTAATCGCTCTGTAGCCCTAGGTTAAAATTGAGATGGAGACTTGAAACTTGGGGGATATTTTTTTAATTTATTTAGAACCATATGAGCCCCTGTCCGCGTAAATATTCGAAAATATCCAAAATAAGGAGCACCCTAATTTATATGTATTATTATTTACTTAAAATTATTCTAAAATTATTAAAATATAGTCAAAACATTATTTTTGGAAACGCTAGGAAATCTTCAGAAATTTTTTCTTTTCTAAGCGGTTAGGCATTTATTAATCGGTTTATTTCAACTGAAATAAATTCAAATTCAGGTTTCCATGTGTTTTCAACCATCCGACCCAAACATGTAATACATCAAATAAAAGATAATTTATTACACTATATTTTTCATCTGAAGCTTTTTTTCTAATGTACAAGATATTTTGTAAAAACTTAATTAGAAAATTTTTTTACAATAAAATCAAAAGATTTTCAATATTTCAATAATTACTAATTAATAGTTGATTTTACTGAAAGAGTGCATATAACGAAATTTGAAGCACATATGTAGAGATTTAGTAGAAAAAAAATAATAAAAAAATATTAATAATGAAATCGGATCAATAGTTATCGAGATACAAATGATTTTTTTAAAACTCAAAATCCGCCATCTTGGATTACCCTCCATTTTTATTAGCTACCACTTTAAGATGGCAATCATGGTTTTTTGACATCCTAATAAATCTAACTGCAGTAAAAAGGAAACTTGGTACTCCCAAATTATACCGAAATATTGGCTGGCCAAAGAAGATATTTTCTGCGTATTTAGCACAAATAGCGAGATAAACGCCAGTGATTTTAAAATTTACGATTCTTTAACAACACCGCGCTTTCAAATTTCTCATGCGACGCCGGCATTCAAATAATCAGCAACTCGTTTTTATGAGCATCTTAACAAGCCATTTACATAGAAAAGAAATAATTATACTTTTATTCGAATATATTTTCTTTGATAAAGTTAAAACGGTCAATAGGATATTACATATATCGGTACATTAGCTATCGAAATAGCCTTAAACACCTGTTTCTGATGATATAGGAATAATTATGGAACAAACTAAGTGTAATAAGTATGAAAAATCGGAAATTGTAATGATACACAGATATAATTTTCGGATATTGTCTATAGAGAAGAATTGAAAATAATAGTAGAATGTTTGTAAATTTCCGTATATTATAATGATTTATCTTCAAATACAATAGGATTGAATCAAAAAGAGATTGGCATGGCAAGAATGAAGAAGAAAGGCGGAAAGTGAGGCCGACTCCGTTGACCTCATGAATGATTCGACCCTGATCTTGGAATTTAATAAGATATTATAATAAGCAGCTATTAAAAAAAAAGAAAGAAAGCAATTAGCTCGATTAAGTCAGGAGCTTTTATAGTAAATTTCTTCTTAGTTTCTTTTTGAAAATTGTATAATTTTAATTAATAAAGTACACCCTCCCGCCTAATTTTAGGTCTGATTTAAATCAAAATATAATCAGCTCTTAATCTCAATAGAAAAATAATAAATGTGAAATTTTGTTTTGCTACCATTAGTGGTTTTTACTAATTTTGTAACATACTAACTAAATCTTAATTCACGGTGGTGCTGAGGATTCTTATAGGTGTTAAATAAAAAATTTTGCCTTCAGTAAGCGAAAATGTCTCTTAGGCCCTGTGTTCTAACTTTGAAGACTGAGCAAATGCGGTTATTTTTGGGTGAGGTAATAAATAAAAAAAATCATAATAACATATAATAGAATTATATTAAAAAATTCTTTAACTTAGTTTTTTAATTTAATGTCTAACTTTAACTAACATTCTATTTATTGTATTTGCTCAAAAAAGGTCCACTGAAGAAGGAATATTGTGAAAATTTCCGAAATATTTAAAAATTTTAAATAACTGCTGAAAGATAAGCCTTTTTATTTAACACCTATACTAAAAGTACACACATTTTGACAAAATAAATAATATCTACTGAAGTAATTTTTTTGATGCTTCCAATATACATCCATATAAAGATCAATAGAGGTTGTCAACTACTGAATCCGAGGTGTTGTGGATAATTTTTATTATAGACCGAAGAATTATATTCAACTTTGAGATAATAGAAAGATATACCATATAATAAAAATTATCGAATTCAGTAGCTGGAAACATCTCGATATTTGTTTGAGAAATCTTAAATCTACTTCTATGGGCAATTTGAACTTTAATATTCAAATCAAAAACTTTTTGTAAGTTTCAAATAAATTAAAGAATTTATATAAAGAAGCAGAGACAAATTTAATTTATTTCTTATAAAATATCCTTTTTAAGTAGCTTGTATTAAAATAAAATCTCTAGAATATTTTCTATATACTAAGTCTATTATATTATAATTCATTTGAGAATTACAGAAAAGATAAATATCAATTATCATTATATTATGTATAATATTAAAGTGTTAACCAATTCTAGCGTAAATATAATTAGTTGGTATTGCATATTTATTAAAAGTGAAACGCATTTGCTGTTTTCGGTTTGTTGATTCAAAACTCATCTCATGGTTTCTACTACAAACTTTCAAGAGTCAACAAATAATGTTTTAAAAGCCTCAAGAACACAAGGAAAATATAAAATTGAAAAATGTTATGGCGTAATTTAAAGGATATTTAATGGATAATTAATTTTGATTCCAAATCACGAATTTAAAAAGAGTTTTCAACTTCATTATTGAAATTTAAATTAATTTGATGTCACAATAATAACTTCATACAACATATTTTTTAAATGATACTGATAGATACAGGATGAAGTTAGCCCAATGAAAGTTTAACTTATATAAGCTAGAATTGGCTCCTGTCTCATGAAAAAAAGACGATTTCAGGAGTTGAAGTCTGTGGGTCTTGAACGAGTTAAGATTGTAGTTCTGTGTTGAAAAGAGATGAAGTCTCTAAAACCTCTAAGTTAGAAGTTAAAGGAGTCAATAAAACAGTGTGTCTTCTGCTAGAAAAATAAATTTTAAAATTTATTTATAACGAGACTATAGTTTCGAGGGCTTTGCCTCCTTCATCAGTCTATTTCAACTGATGAAGGGGTAAAGCCCTCGAAACTATAGTCTCGTTATAAATAAATTTAAAAAATTATTTTTTCAGCAGATGACACACTCTTTTATTGTCTCCTTTAATTTATAAAAATTCTGTTACTCTCAGCAAAAAGAAACTTTCAATTTAAGTTAGAAGTTAGTGATAAAAGGGAGGTAGTAAATATGTGTTTGTTCTATTTCTATAAAATTTGACAGCAAAGGGGTGTCGAGCATTTGAAAATCGCAATTATTTTCCATTATATCTAAGAAATAGAGGTATCTCAATCATTGGTGTATTTTCCTCTAGCTCCATTAGAAACGCAATGACTAAACCGCATTGCCAGTTTAGGCGAAAGAGGTCATTGAATACCACAAATAAGACAAGAAGAAGAGAGCAGAAAAGTAATCAATAAATTGCTAAATGATGTATCATCTCGATTTAAAGTTTTTGAAAAATGAACAATTAGTTTTTTGAAAATTATAATACCAATACCGTTAATATCATTTAAAACGAAAATATATCAAGTAATGATTCGCTTTTTTTTTTTAAAAAAAATAGCTATTTATATTACATATATTAATAAAAAAAAAAAAATTTTAATACGTTTTTCACAGTGAATATAGTTTCATAAATGATGTTACAAAATTAAAGAAAAATCATGATGATGATTGATTTTCCAATTTTCAATTAATAAAAAGTATACCTAGATATATAATAGCTCATCCGGTGTGGGAGGATCGGAGTGCTATCTATAAGGGGAGTGGAGGCCCTACAAGAAACAAGAATATTATTTTTTTGGCCTCCAAAACTAGTGTCTATATATAGTCAGATTATATGCAATATGGTAATTTTTATTTATGTTCTAGAGTGGTAGAGGGGCTAGATTATAAGTAATCAATTTTTTTAAAGTTGTGAGACTTACTCGGGGGCTCTTAATTCACAACCAGAAACGCTACACTATTGGTCAACTCGGCTCAAATTTTTATCAATTAACTCAATATAACCTAGTAGCACAATGTTCCAAACTATATAGTAAATATATAGGGACTATATAGATTCTCGAAATCTATATAGTCACTATGTAGTTACTGCTTAGGGATATCTTGGAGGGGGAGGTGGGAAAGAAAAGGGGAAGGGGAAGACCCAGATTAGAATATTTCAACCAAATAATTGGGGATATGGGATGCCAGACATTTAGAGAGGTCAAACAGCTGGCGGGGGACAGAGTCTAGTGGAGACGGATTGTTGCATCAAACCAGTCTTAGGACTGTATACTCAATGATGATGATGTAGTTACTATATAGTTTGAAACATTGTGCTACTAGGGTAGGTATATTATTTTTTCAAAGTGAAATTTCAGTGGTATTCTATAAATATTTTTATTATTATTATTGATTTATAGTCTTTGGATAAAATGGCCAGGACGAGTTTAGTTTACTTGTTGGTATATAGGGGCATGGAGTTTGTGGGGGTTCCCAGTACAGTAAGTCATTCCTTTAATTATAAATTATCATGATATTATAAATATTTTTTTTATTTAATTGAATTTTTTTATAATTGTGTTTTATAGATACTTATGGTATATCTATTATTCTGAAATTTAAGATATTATATAATAAAGTGATATTCTTGAGTTATCTTATATGTGGATGATCTACTAATAAACTGGAAAAAACTTACCCTTAATTTGGTTTTCAATGATTATTTTATTAGGAGTAGACTATATAAATGCTCAAGTATAAAAAAAAAAATTTACAATGAGAATCGTTACATTATTTTTAGATTTTTACTGTGAGAGTTGGGTCCAGGTGATTTGGATCAGACACCCTAAGAGCCGACTTTTTGAAATAAAATCTATATATCTGAAAAAAAATTTATATTTCTGTTTCATTAATGGTATCTATATTTAAAAATTTTAATTGAAATCGTAGTGGGTTAGTTAAGAATTAAATTATAAACAGAGTTTTATTCTTTAATGTGCCAAACTTTTAGTCATTTTACTATATTATTGAATTCTTCAGCGCCTCATTAAATAACTCAATTGTCTGATGCTGTTGAAACTATGATATAAAACATATCACTCAATCCTTCCACGTTAAAATTCATTAACAGCTTACAATCAATAAAGATAAGAGTAAATAAATATTATATTTAATATTCATTTACTATGAGTTAAGGATTCTTGGTCATTTGTTTCACATTAATCATAGTAAATGAATATTAAATATAATATTTATTTATTAAATGAATATTAAATATAATATTTATTTACTCTTATCTTTATTAAAGATGTTTCACCTTGCACCAACGCACAATCCCTACTAATTATTGCTTACAATCAAAGTTAAAATTCAAAATTAATTAAGACAATTGTGACTGTCTTAATTAATTCTAAATTTTAACTTCGATTGTAAGCTTATAATGTATTTTAACGATGAAGTATTGATTGATATGTCTTATATCATAGTTTCAACAGCATCAGACAATTGAGTTGTTTATAATTTAATTCTTATCCAATTCACTACGATTTCAATTAAAAATTAATATTTCGACTAATATAGAGGAATTTCCCATTGTTAACAATATGTAATTATGTGAATTTTTATTTAAATGGCGAACAAAACATATTTATTAGTTCAAAACTCAACCCTTAGAAAATGTCGGTAATAAAAAAAGACACTTTGTGTTGAGTTGGAAGTTAGGTCAATGATTAAAAAGAAGCACAGGTCAAACAAGGTAGCAGGTAGATACGAAGGACAGGTTTTCCTGGAATTGTGACACAGACGACGCAACGGTCTTACAACACCCAGACCCGCAGGCCGAGATTGGTGACAGGTCATCCAAGCCTCTAGCTGGGACTAACTCAACCCTACCTCTAATATGTAAACAGATAGGAAAGAAAAGAATCGGATAATAAATACTCGAATAAAGAAATGGAACTTGGAATTCTTTACCTAATAGCTACCTAATTTCTTTGAACAAAATTTAAAACTGATTGGAAATTAGGACAATTCTGAATTCAGATATATATATATTATATATATATTATTTTTACTTTATCCAATGCAAAGCATGGGTAAAGTATTGCAATCGCTCTCGGGGCATGCGTGGCTTCAAAGGGTCCTCAGGTAAAGACTACGGAACCCATGGACTCAATTAAAGTCACAAATTGTAGTATTCAATTAGGTTGAATTTTAGCACGTGACGGTTTTGCCAAAAATTACATGGGGTCTCGTCGAGAGGCCAAAAAGTGCGATTTTTTCATTTAGTGCGTGCGGATGTATGTATGTATGTATGGATGGATGTATGTTATCGCTTTTTTGGCCCACGATTTTTTCCACACCGTTGCACCGATTGAAATGAAATTGAAAACCTACCATTAGTTTAACAAAATGAAGCGCTGATTAGTTTTTGGTACATATCGGCCCACAAACATTAGTACTTTATTTCAGTACTTTTTTAGTTTTTTCTAAATATCTTGAAAATGACTTAACCAATTTTGATGAAATTTAATATCCTAATTAAGTACCTTGGGGACCACAAAAAAGGTTAAATAAAGTTTTTAGTAAAATTATATTTTAAAGTACTTTACTCTAGAGTTAGATGGTACTTTTTTAATTTTTTTAATTCTTTAAAATTTATTCATTTGAAAGTTTTAATATAGCTCATTTAGCCTTGCTTAAGTAAGAATGGATAGGCTTCTCTCTGTGAAATGCTAAAAATTTGGGAGGAATTTTTATGAGTAACCATAGCAACTGCGTTGTTTTCTTATCCGTTACCTTTGCTGAAGACAGAGAAATCGATTTTAAACCAAAAATAGCGATTGATTCTCATCTAGTACTTGAGGAATAATCATTCTATATTGGATTTTTGACGTTTCGGTTTTTATTAGTAACCATTGCTGAAGACATAGAGAAATCGATTTTAAACCAAAAATAGCGATTCATTCTCATCTAGTACTTGAGGAATAATCATTCTATATTGGATTTTTGACGTTTCGGTTTTTATTAGTAACCATTGCTGAAGACATGGAGGAATCGACTTAAAATCAAAAATAGCGATTGATTCTCATCTAATACTTGAGAAACCATTCCTGAAGACATAGAGAAATCAACTTTAAACCAAAAATAGCGATTGATTCTCATCTAGTACTTGAGGAATAATCATTCTATATTGGATTTTTGACGTTTCGGTTTTTATTGGTAACCATTGCTGAAGACATAGGGGAATCGACTTAAAATCAAAAATAGCGATTGATTCTCATCTAGTACTTGAGGAATAATCATTCTATATTGGATTTTTGACATTTCGGTTTTTATTGGAAACCATTGCTGAAGACATGGAGGAATCGACTTAAAATCAAAAATAGCCATCGATTCTCATCTAATACTTGAGGAATAACCATTCTATATTGGATTTTTGGCGTTTCGGTTTTTATTGGAAACTATTGCTGAAGACATAGAGAAATCGACTTTAAACCAAAAATAACGATTGATTCTCATCTAATACTTGAGGAATAACCATTCTATATTGGATTTTTGACATTTCGGTTTTTATTGGTAACCATTGCTGAAGACATGGAGGAATCGACTTAAAATAAAAAATAGACATCGATTCTCATCTAATACTTGAGGAATAACACACACACACTATACTACATGCATGACTATGGTGGTCTGCGAGCAGGAGCTCATTACCTGAACTTGAGGAATAACAATTCTACATTAGGCTTTTGACGTTTCGATTATTATTGGTAACCATTGCTGAAGACATGGAGGAAACGACATAAAATCAAAAATAACGATCGATTTTTATCTAATACTAGAGGAATAACCTTATTGCATTCCATTTTTGATGTTTTGACCATTAATGGCAACCTCTATTGAAAACGTGGAAGAATCGACTTAAAATCAAAAAGACTAAATTCTTTTTTGGTAAACAACTCAATATGAACTACAAATTGCAAGTGATATCTGATTAATAATAAAGGAACAAACATATTAATATTTCAAATGAATTTGGATAAAGTTTAGCAACGATCCGTTGCAGTTTATTTTAATTTGATGAGCGAAATCAACGTAATTCTGTTAAAAAGAGGTTACAGTTAGAAACTGAGGGAATTCGGGAAAAGAGCTTCCAGACACGTTAAAGAATTCTAACACAAATTTGGGATCATATCAACTTCAAGTCGTTTAGAAACTTTTTTTTATGATTTCAATTTTTTTTTTCTGTAGAGACGATAACTCATAGAAAGTTTGTGTAAAACTGATTAAATATTGGGTAGCTAGCTTCAGCACTTCTTTTCTGTGTTAACTCCTAATAATGGGCTCAAAACCCGAAATATATATCAACTGAAGGTTTTCTACATTTTATTCGATCGCGACTCTAATGTAGGGAATTTTTGTTAAATATTGAGTGAAAATAATATTTGAACTTATATATTTCTAACTTGAAATAATGATATTAAATAAATTTTAATTTTCTCATTAATATATCAAAGAATAATTGATACGTCAACAAGAATTATTTTGACCGCGCTGATTTGAAAACAAGATATTTTTATCTCGCGAGACTACTGCGGATTACGCTATTGGAGTCTGCGGAGTATTAAGTCTGGACCAAGAGAGAAAAAGATGTGATCCACTTAGCTACAATCCAACGTCATTTCGCGTATAGCCCGCTAGACATTCGGATGGATCACCGAGTGAATTGGAAATCTCAGATGTTATATACTCGATCTCCCAGTCCAGAGCGCTAGATCTATTAGCATGTATGTTAGATGCCTGCCATTAATTAACTGAAGGTTTTCTACATTTTATTCGATCGCGACTCTAATGTAGGGAATTTTTGTCGTAATCCGCAGTAGTCTCGCGAGATAAAAATATCTTGTTTTCAAATCAGCGCGGTCAAAATAATTCTTGTTGACGTATCAATTATTCTTTGATATATTAATGAGAAAATTAAAATTTACGAAATATATATGTTGCAGTGAAAACCCGTTTTTTCAGTAAGAACGGGTTCTTACTATTTTGAAAATAAATACTCAAAATAAGGCGGAAGGTCAAAAATGAAGATTCTAGACCTTTGAACCAAACTCAACCAACATCAGTAAACTCTAGTTCCTACAAAGGTATTCAGTGAAACGAGTTTTAACTAGTAAGAACCCGTTATTACTAAAAAAACGGATTTTTTCTGAAACATATATAAGTATATCGAGTTAAAACTCAAAACATATATATATATATTGTGAAACCTACCTGGAAATTTGACTTACTTTTTATGAGACCTTCCAGATTAAAAATGCTAAAAATAATCGAGTTCTCGAGAAACTCTTGAATGGTTCTAACTAATGAGCTATAATTTGTCGCACAAGTTTATATTAATAAGCTACACCTTTGTTCCAAGTTTACTTACAAATACTCGTATGTATTTTGTAAGTAGAACAAATTTTCAACACGGTTCGCTTCTGGACTTACCGTGAGCATCAGGGAAAAAAATTGTTTGGACATAATTTTGTTTAACGATTCGGACATTTCTAAAAATAAGACAGAGTAAATCGAAAAATTGTGGGCCAAGTTAATATTCCGGACTCATCATCAGTCTTTTGATTCAAACTCCTGATGATGGCCTAAAAACCCGAAATATATTTAGAGTATCCATTAAACTCAAACTTTATTTCAATTTTTATTTTGTAAAACACCACTAAATCAAATTCTTTATAATTTTTTAAATATGTTTCACTATGAACATACACCGCTTTCCATAAATGTTATAATCCCACTTTTGGTTTGTTACGAAAAATCCAGCAAAATAGAGGTAAAGGTTACAGACAAATGTGATACTTGTGCTGTAATCTAGAAGGACGTTTAAAAAATAAGTTTGGGCCACTCCGTGTATTTAATTTTACCACAAACCTACTTGATTATAGAGGTTTATCAGCGAAAATGAGATTTGTGGGTTGGTCCACTCTGCTTTTGAATGCCTCATTTGTCATGCTTTTTTGTTTCGGTGTTTTATTTAAATTATTAATTATTGTGTCAATACCTTACATTAAAATTATCCAAATGAAAGAATTAATTTGAACAATCTATGTAAAGTATTATATCGAATTTTGTAATAGCTAATTGCATAACTTGTAGAGTTTTGTTTACTAAAAAGTGGCCAAGTGCATGTGTGTAAATTCCAAAGTTATATAAATACTTAAATAAATGGATAACCATGTAGCATTATTAGCATTTGAATTTATAAAAAATAAATATAATATTTACCTTTTAATTAACATATACCTATTTATCTAACATAAATTAAAAGCAAATATAAATAGTTTTGCAATTTTCCCTTAAACTCAATTACCTTGTTCATAGTTTTTCATTTTTTTTTTTTTTTGTTGGAGATTGAAAATGAAATTATTGCCTTCTGAAAGAAATTTCCGATGTATGATAGGTGTGAATAATTTAAATGTAATTACATAGGAAAAAGTGAAAAATTTTCAATTTTGATTACAAATTGAATAAAGTCTAGGGAAAAAACATAGTTTATTATTAAGATTTTCATGGGAAAGCAATATAACGTCAAGTTGTTTGTCGATTGCAGGATAGGTAATTTTATTATTTTTTATTTATTAATTTATAATCCACTTTTATCTAGATCTAGTATAATTGAATTAGGTTAGAAAATAATTTGAATAATTATTTTATTAATTTTATTGTACATATTTATCAATATCGTTTCGATCGTGGTAGATATTTCGAACTTGTGAAATATATTTTTGTGCCGTGTTGTGCTCGGTAAAAATAAAACCCACAAAAAAACTAAAAAAATAACGTGAATATGTTTGGAACGACGTCTTTTTTTATCATGATATTGATGCAAGAAAATGTTCCAAAAGGTGCAACCTGTGTAGTCCAAGTTAGACCCCGGTTTGGTAAAAAAAAGAGAAGGAATTTCAGGGATTCGGTTATATATCGAAATGGATGAAAGTGAGAAGAGCTCAAATCTCTAGAAGTCATAGAGATAAACGAGTTAGCGAATCGTTTAGGGAATAATTTAGGGTCTATTTTAATTTTTCAAATATTTTAGTTGATTATTACTTTATCTTACTTGGTATGGGAACTATTGAATTCGTCCAGAATTTTTTATTTTTACAGTTTAACAGCACTTTACGTTCCCAAGTATATAATATAAACCATGAATTAAATGACATAATCGAAGTTAGACATTATTATTTTAAAACCATGAATTTAATAACACAATCGAATTTAGACATTATTATTTTAAAGTTTGAGATAATGACAAGAGAAAAAACACATACGTAGTTTTTTAAAACTTTCTTAATAGAGTGATAAAGTATAAGAAGAGAGAAACTCATTTCAAAAAATCGAATTGTTAAAAAGGGAATTTTAGTAGTTTTCGTCAATGAGCGGTTTGAGCTAGAAATTTGAAACTTGGTACAGAAGTGCATTTAATTAATAGATTGAGTTTCTTTTTGCCGAGAGTAGCATAGTTTTTATAAATTGAAGGAGACAATAAAAGAGTGTGTGTACTGCTGGAATTATAAATTTTTAATTTATTTATAACGAGACTATAGTTTCGAGAACTTTGACCACTTCACCAGTCTATTATTCACAGGAATTAATGTATGAAAAGCAAAGCCCTCGAAACTATAGTCTCATTATAAATAAATGAAAAATTTATAATTCCAGCAGAAGACACACTCTTTTATTGTCTCCGTCAATTTAATTAAAACAAACATATGTTTTGAATTTAATCTCATTAGTTAAAACAGTGTTCAATTTAATTTGACGATTCGATTTTTTACTGATTTTCTGCAATTTTGAACCAAAAGTTCTGAAGTTATAGAAAGTTCAAATTCAAATTTGTTTTTGGTTTTAAAAATACAAACATTTGATTCGATATAAAATTTCTACAACATTCTGTTTTTGAGTTATCGCGGGTAGATATGTGAATCCAGATAGGAACCCAGAAAAACAAAAATTATTTGAAAATGATCGTTGTCTACATTCACGACATTTCCAAATAGGAGAAGAAAAAAAATCGATTTAATTTAATACTGGCAGGTAGGGAACTAGGTGAGTAATAGGTTGCTAAATAAATCAATTTCTGTATATCTGGATTACTATAAATCAAATATTTGCCGAAATTAATATGACTATTCAAACCTACAGTATTGAATTCCGTTGCCGAATTCGCAGTCATCTTAAGAAAGATAGGGATCAAATATGATGGAAAACCGCCAAGGTAGAGAAACCGGAATTGCAAGAGGAAGAAACAGGTGAAGAGGGAAGAGGGGGACAGTCGCAGACAGGTGCAGAATAGCCTTGAATATTGTTCCGAGAGTTCACTTGATCAAGAGTTTCGTTCAAAAAATAACCAAATAAAAGAGGATGGATATAGGATTAAGAAATAATAAATCAAAGAAAGGAATTTGGAAGGTCCCGTTTTTTTTAAGTTTACCTTTGAAACTATTTAGAAGGGACTCTTAAAAAGGTTCTTCAATGGATTCCCTCTTGAAGATTGAGAATTTGTTCATCCACGGCCTCAGCTTTGAGCTTCAAGTCATAGTCATCCTTAGAAATGATTTTTTTTTTTTTTTATTTCTTTGTATCAAAAATTTAAATAAGAATTTGATGAAATTTAAAAGTGAATAAAATTAAAAGTACATAATAAAAATACAATTCGATACTTTTGAAATCATAATAAAGGGTGTTTTTTTAGAGGTTCACAACTTTAAATTAAAATAAAACAAAGAAAAATATTTTTAATATTAATGAAACTGACTTTATTTGAAAGATGATTTTATGCAATTAATGGTTGAATATGATTTCGGCCATTTGGTCCCCGCGGCTGGCGCGTAGATGGCGCAATCTAGATTTCCAATTTTCACACACTTTTCACAGCAATTGCGGCCGAATTTTGCCAATAATTCGCCAAATGTTGTGTTCCAAGTGTTCAATAGTCTCTGGTTTATCGGCGTAGACAAGTGAATTGACATATCCCCAAATGAGATAAACCAGAGTCAATTGAACACTTGGAACACAACATTTGGCGAATCATTAGGAATTTTTTATTCAATTATTTTGACCAATGCTGTGAGACTGAAAAATTTCCGGTGAAATTTTCGTTGTGACTATAGATTTTAAAATTCAGGGTATGTTTTTTTTTATCCCATATTTTTCGATAATGATTTAAGGGGGTTTCAGAAAACTGTAGTAGAAAATATTTTTTTAAAGAAGGTAGGTTTAAAGATCTCTTTACTTCACTCACAGATGTGAGAGATCTAAATATAATTTGTTAAATATAGTTTTATCTAACTATTTTTCACCTTTTTAAATTAAAATTA
>JALMQS010000070.1:2996777-3022253 GCA_024734495.1 Forficula auricularia
TTCGCCGAATGTTGTGTTCCAAGTGTTCAATCGTCTCTTGTTTATCGGCGTAGACAAGTGACTTGAAATATCCCCAAATCCGATAAATCAAAGACAATTGATTCGGCGAATTATTGGCGAAATACGGTCGCAATTGCTGCGAAAAGTGTGTGAAAATTGGAAATCCAGATTGCGCCATTTACACGCCAGCCGCGGCTGCCACATGGCCGAAATCATATTCAAACATGAATGGCATAAAATTATCTTTCCAATAAAACCAGTTTCATTGATATTAAAAACATTTTTCTTTGTTTTATTTTAATTTAAAGTTGTGAACCTCTAAAAAAAAAAAAATCCCTTTATATCTAAATCATTTCAATAATTGATCATCATTGGGAATTTTTTATTCAATTATATTTATTTTGACCAATGCTGTGAGACTTAATTGAGATCAAATTTTTGTTGTGACGATAGATTTTAAAATTCAGGGTATGTTTTTCTTATCATCTCATATTTTTCAATAAGGAATTAAGGGAGTATCAGAAATCTGTGGTAGAAAATATTTTTTTAAAGAAGGTAAGATCTCGAGAGTGTTTAAAGATCTCTTTACTTCACTCACAGATATTTAGAGATCTAAATAGGATTTGATAAATAAATCTATTTTTCACAATTTTAATTTAAAAATAAGAATAATATTTACTAATCAAACAAATTTATATTTTACAAAATTACAGTTTGGGGTTTTATGTTCTGGAGGGTATTTAGGCATGAGCAACATGTGTAGCTGAACAGGGCGGGAAAATACAGGTAGTATATATAATAAAAAGATGTTAATACTTTATTATTTTTATCACTATGTAAGATTAGGTTACCGTTCTGGTATTAAAATAGTACAGTAGGTACTTTTAGTGTCATATACCTATATATTTTTAAGTGACTAAATATGGAAGTTTCTGTGATATAATTTTTTATATGGGCTATTAATTTTTTGTATATTTATCGTGTATTTTTCTTATTAGAATAATTTATAAATTTTTAACTTACACTTGATTATTTTATGTTTTGTGTATTCGGATAAGATTACATATTTCAATACAGTTTAAAATTGAAGTAAATATTTCCAAATCTTATTTGGTTAGTATTCTGTAAATGAATAGCAATGCTGAAGTTTAATTGAGGTAAGAGGGGTGTAAAATAATTGAAAATACAGGGGCTTCATTCATCCTACGAGTATATACGAGCCTGCCTAGATTTCTCTTCCTGATTATAAAATAAAATAGATCAATATGCGCGCACAGAAAAGAATGTTGCGCAGTTAGCTCTGAGCCAGGTGTTCTTTCCAAGAACACTGTGTGCTTTTGGAAAATCTACAGCAATTCTAGTGATAAGCGATATTGGTCTTGTTTATTCATGGTATAAATCGAAAGATGATGCATAGGAAAGACCAAGACCAAATGTAAAATTTTAGTCTTGTTTCCTAAAATGATACCCTACAGCAGGGCTGTCTAACCCGCGGCACAGCACTGCAATGAATGAGGGCCGACATAAAATTGTACATTTTTTAAATAAATTAAGATTTTTATATATACTTACTGGAAAAGATATCTGATACAATTTGACCTAATTCTTTTTTGTTTTTAAAATAAGAAGATAATGGACAATCTCCGAAAAATTTTTCGAAAAATAAAAGGGCAGATTTTAAATCATTAATGTGAAAAAATATATCAAGATTTCGGAAAAAAATAATCACAATTTTGTCATATTTTGACTGTATTTTTTATTAGATATAAATATTTTCAAGTAATTTTTGCTTCTTTTTTATGGTGTGGATATCATTATTCTACATTATTAACTCTTTTTTTTTATTAAAAAATATCAATAGAATTAGCATATTTTATCTGCGACCTGAGGCATTTGTTTTTACTTCAAATGCGGCCCCTGTAAGCCAAAAGGTTGGACACCTCTGACCTATAATAAATTTGTTTAAGGCATTGGCAATTTCTTCAAGACAAGACTGATTTAGGATATTGTTATTCTTTATCTCAGTAGCATTGATTGAAATCGATTGGGGAGGTTTGAAGGGAGAGGCAGTTACGACCCTAGTACCTCTCAAGGACGTCTTTTATAACGAATTATCAGTATTTGGCAAAAGCAGGCCAATAATAATATATAAGATTTTCTCTCAAAGAATTTTTTAAAATACTAAATCAAAAATAGTTAATGATAAATGAAAGTGTGTAGCGCTATTTCTCATTTCTTGATATGATTCTGGAGGATTTTCTTAAATTGTAGACATGAAGCGCATATTAATAGTCAGAAACTCAAGTTCAAGTTCATTAGTAGTCAAAGATCATTACCGCTGATTGAAAACGAATGTGCCGGATCAGCTGAATTTCTCTCTCTCTTTCTAAATAAATTTATGGGAGAAATTTATTCTATTGATTAAAAGTGCAAAAAATTAATTCGTAGTTAATGATTCAATCTCCCTTCTTGGGATTGACCCAGATGCAGAAATCGAATGGACCAGTGTCCCGTTTGTCCTGTTGAGGACGTGTGCGGGCGGACCAGATCGTTCTCGATTAGAAGGGCGGCGGCACCTGCGACGACCGTCCTTGTCCAAATGGAAAAATAAAACTAAGCTACGACACTGTCAATAGACCAGGACCAGACGAATAAATTAATTCCCAAGAGGAAGCGGGCATTAAAGATGTCAGCGTTTCGCTAACGAAAGCGATATTCGTGGCAAATTCATTCACTAACATAATAATTATGTTGCAAATTAAATAATTAGGTGGCGTGTTCAGCGCACAAAGCATTACCGTACATTACTCACTTAGCCCGCATTAATAACAAACCAGCATAAAGATAATAAAAAGTAAATTTATTTTTTTAAATTTTGTTTTTGAACGAGGGAGTTTAAACAAAGTTTAGTGTCCGGAATGTAAACACATTACATTTATGTTTCAAAATCTATATAGTCAAAATTAAGAAAGAAAAAATATATTTTTTTAAGGGCCTCCACAACTCCCCTTATAGTCCTCCGATCCTCCCACTCAGGATCCGGTTGAGTGGTTCAGGGTGAGGCCGCAGCAGAACGGTGTGAAAACTTAGTATGCTGAAAATAATAAAAAACAAAAAGAAATACCGCATTGTACAAATAATAAAAATAAATAAATAAATACACTGGGAAAAATAAATAAATAAAATAAAATAAAAAATAAATAGTTAGAATATGTCACTGGGTTTGAAGATTGTAGTTAAATTAAGTAAAAATAAATAATTTAAATAACAGATCAATAAATAAGTAGACACGAAGTTGCCATAGTCAAGGAATAAAAAATAAATAAATAAATAGGTAGGAAACTAAAAAAAAAAACGCTTTTGTCGATAATGCACTAATAAGTATAAAATAATGTATCTAAAATCTTTTTTATGTCTAATAACTAAGTCAAAAAGCTGGGGAGTTTCTTTGAGAAGCCTGAAGGTAGTTTTAATTAATTTCGACAAAGTGACTTAGTTAGTGGACATAAACAAGTTTTTAGGTACATTATTTTATACTTTTTAGTGCATTACGGACAAAAGCGTGTTTTTTAGTTTTTTTAAACCTTAATTTATTTTTTAACTTTTTATTATTTAAATGGATACAATTCCCCGCGTACATGGCTAAACCAAAACTAAATTTGACAAGAGTCTAGTATATTTTCCCAATTTCCCTCCACTTTTGTTAATTTTTGTATTTTTACCCTTCTGGGTGGCCACAGATAATGTATACAAATTTCGGTTGAGTTTGGACCAAAGGAGACTATAATTTTCGAATTTCGCCTACCCCCCTGTTAATTTTTTCAGTTCGATTGTTTAAAATTATTGTATTGTCATCGGTTCTTAATACATATGCAAATATTCAATCAGATGCCTTGGAGGTGGTGAAAATTACGTTAAAAGATTCCGTCACATTGATACATACATACAGGCCAAACTAATAAAAGCGTGTTAAAAAATAACGTTAAAACCATCTATCAGCCGAAGGCGGGCTTCGCAGCTGGTAAGTTATAAATTAATCTTCTCCTCCTAAATTTTATTGCTATTATAAAATCGAAAACTCTTAGCATTATCAACGCTACAATATCATGATCTACAGACCTTCATAGACTGACCTATTATCTATATAGGTTTTTAACTTCAAATTCGGACTTTTCCGTATAAAATTCAGAATTTTAAAAATCAAATGAGGACTTTTCAGTATCAAATTAAGGATTTTAAAAATCAAAATCAGAAATTATATAAAACTATGCATATTTTACATATTAAAAATTATACCTTTTTACTTGAAAACGTTTCCTGAAAGTAAGTACAAAATGCTAATCTTGAAAGGTTTTAGTTAATGAGATGAAAATTGGTATGCAAATATCTTACAACGCACCAAATTTTAGCTTTTTACCTGAAAAACGTTTCCTGAGAGTACACAATGCCAATCTTGAAACGTTTTTGTTGATGAGCTGAAAATTGGTACGCAAATATCTTACAATGCACCAAATTTTAGCTTTTTACCTGAAAACTTTTCCTAAGAGTTAAATTAAATTAAAACTTTTTCTTAACTATAACGTTTTTCTATTTTTTCAACTGTTTATTAATAAATTCTGAATTTGATATGGAAAAGTCCGCATTTGATTTTTAAAATCCTGAGTTTGATATGGAAAAGTCCGCATTTGATTTTTAAAATCCTGAATTTGATATGGAAAAGTACGAATTTGAAGGTAAAAGCCTATATATTTTTTTTTTTAATTGTAAGTCTTTGCAGTAATTCTTGGCCAAAATTTGTTTGTTTTAAATTGTGTTTGAAATATTGTTCGTAGTTAGAATTTTCAATTTAAAAAGTAATTACCGATGACAGGATTATTTAGATTCATTTGTTGGGAAAGAAGAGCTAAGAAGATGAAGGTAGGTATGCCGAAGAGGAGCAGAGTCCTGGTAAAAGCAGCGGACATTGCCCGAACTTGTTCGGAACAAAGAACGAACCACAAGAGCAAGAAGTCGTGACGTCGGAAAAAACAAGAATCAAGTGTACCGGCAAAGTATGATGACAGATTAACTAAGGAGGAGTCGAGTCGGCTTGCTCGTCAGAAAATGAGACAAAAGCGCGCTGGGCTAAGACACAAACATACCATACAACTGCATTCTATTCCTTTCAATTTCTAACTTATTCCATTTGATTGATCATTATGAAATGAATTCTTTTTTTTAATCTTATTAAAACTAAATAAATTAATGATATTCAATTAAACAAAAAAGAGTGAGTAAAATCAGAAAATGGTCTAGAAATAATTTTTGATTGCATTGCTTTTCATCACATCCAATAAATTTGCTTCTTTCTGTAATGACAATGGTTTAATGGTAGAGTCAATGTTTTTCCTCAAAGATAGAGTTGCCAGTTACTTCTTTAGACCAGAGGTGTGACATAGTAGAGTATTACATTTAAGAATATTTATGTTCTGGAAAGAATCGAGGGGTATTTATCTGTACACCCAAGTTTTGAACTACTTGTAGAACTTAGGAAAGATGGAAATTGAAATGGTTTCGTAAAATTGAAGGACTTGAACTTTGGAACTATAAGGAGAATTCAAATTTTTAGAATTCATAGGAACAAATGAATTTCGCCAATTTGACCTTACTCTAAATAAAAGTAATCGCTTTTGGGAAAATGATTAACTCTTTTCATCATACGAAAGTATGAAATGTATTTTCCAAAGATTAAGACTGATTGATATTTATAAAAAAATTATTAATTGTATTTAAAAAGAATATATTGGGAAGGGACATGGGGAATGAATGTTTGTATGTATATGTTGCAATAAAACCCATTTTTAGTAAGAACGGGTTCTTACTAGTTAAAACGCGTTTGACTGAATACCTTTGTGGCAATTAGAATTTACTGATGTTGGTCGAGTTTGATTCAAAGGTCTAGAATCTTCATTTTGGGTGTTTATTTTCAAAATTTTTTAAACTAAAATGTCAAAAATTAGAAGCAAAGTTATAGAGGATGTTATTTTTGACATTTTCGTTTAAAATTTTTTGAAAATAAACATCCAAAATGAGGCGGAATGTCAAAAATGAAGATTCTAGACCTTTTGACCAAACTCAATCGACGTCAGTAAACTCTAGTTGGCACAAAGTTATTCAGTGAAACGCGTTTTAACTAGTAAGAACCCATTCTTACTAAAATCCGGATTTTTTCTGCAAAATATATACATTATATTTATTTACATAAACAACACTGTGTAGTGTGTGCACTACGATAGTGTAGTATTATCAAATAAAAATAATAATGAGTTTATATTATTGACTATTGTTTAGTGAGATAAGAAATTGAATTCTTATTTAACTGATAATGAAGAAATCTTGAAATCTAAGATAGGAGTGTCTCAAAATATTTAAAAAGCTCATTTTTTTGATCAGAAGACTTTCAAAATTCAGAAACCAAGGATGGTTCGTAATAGTCGGAATAGTCAATTTTTTTGTAATTCTCTAAGTTTAATTAAATATTGGAAATTACACTCAGGAATCAAACCCAAGTGTCGGATTCGCTGTACAGGCAAGAGGTTCAACTTTCAAAACAAACACATTCAACATGGATCCACACTGAAATAATTTTCACACAAGGCAGTAAGATTATATCAGCGACTAAATTAAAAATCAAGTGCAAAGTCTTAATCCATAGTATATTAAGAACCAAGTAAGTGTCACCAATTACAAAAAAACAATGATATGATGTTCAAAATTAAATATTGCGGTAAATTTGTAAGCGCTGACAAGTTTAAGATTAGATTACAAGGCCGGATCAAAGATCAAATTAAATATGTTTGAATACATAAATACTTTTTTATCTATTTTCAAATTAGTACTTATAAGAAAAAGTTGTCAAGCTCGAG
The DNA here is from genome assembly GCA_024734495.1 of Forficula auricularia. NCBI lineage: Eukaryota > Metazoa > Arthropoda > Insecta > Dermaptera > Forficulidae > Forficula > Forficula auricularia. The sequence continues at coordinate 3,003,683 of JALMQS010000070.1, forward strand.
ACATGTTTTTCTTTGGGAGGATTTCTTTCTCTTGTACATTTTCACCGATGATTTAAGAATTTCTTTTCACGCTCTTTCCATCTTTGCCCATATGATTCAATGTACCATGTACCATGCAATTTTATCCATTTAGCTGACTTCTCACGTTCTTATCCCTTAATTGAATTTTTACTAACAAAAACTTTGCATTTTCTAGATTTTTTTTTCCTTTAGACAGCTTGGTTTTCATAATATCAGTGAATTAAAGAGAAGTGAATGACCTGTGATCCAATGATCAGGTAGGCGCTAGTACTTTGTTGTTTGGTAAATGGACAAGTCGGGTTGTCTATCCCCGCGAAACGAATTATGAGATTGATTAGTAATCAGTGAGCTGTTGTGGAGATGAATCTTTGTTCTGAGGATGGTTAGCCAGTGAACCCAGTGGCTGCTCAGTGCTGTTCTTGGCAGTGCACACGCACACATTCACGGACTGTGGCTGGCATGGCGTTGCCTTGCACAAGGTCAATGCCTGGCTTCGCCGACTGCTCCGGGCAAACCACCACTCACTGCCATTTTTCTACATAAACAATTCACTTCATACAGAGCAGAATGTTTACGTCAAAATTTCAATTGGGAAAAATATTAAGAGCTGTTTTGAACGACAATACATGTATTAGTACTAAAAATTCAGTAGGTACATGATAAAGAGTGTAAGTTTAGAATTGTTTTTATACGACACTGAATTTTTTACTAAATTTAAGGATAAAATGAGAATATTTTTAAGAGTTGGTACGTTTTCTGCAAATTTTAGTGATTTGGCTATTTTTTACTTTATCCAATGCGAAGCTTGAGTTGTTTACCATAAAAGAATTTAGTCTTTTTGATTTTAAGTCGATTCTTCCACGTTTTCAATAGAGGTTCCCATTAATAGTTAAAACATCAAAAATGGAATGCAATAAGGTTATTCCTCTAGTATTCGATAAGAATCGATCGTTATTTTTGATTTTAAGTCGATTCCTCCATGTCTTCAGCAATGTCATTATCAATATCATTAGTAATAATAATAGAAACGTCAAAAATCTAATGTAAAATTTTTATTCCTCAAGTATTAGATGAGAATCGATGGCTATTTTTGATTTTAAGTCTACATGTACTGCAAATAGCCAGTGGTATCTGATTAATAATAAAGGAATGAACATACTAATATTTTAAATGAATTTGGATAAAGTTTAGCAACAGTTTAGTTGCAGTTTATTTTGTATGTGAATGTTTTGGGATAGAATGTTGAAAGGCTTAGATATTATCACAAACTTATGATGTGAATTTGAGCTCATTACTTGAAACCGTTTAATATCTCCATATAACGGATTTTTCTACATTTAGTAGGAAAGTCCAAAATTCAATCGCTTCTTCATTTTAAAAATATAAACATTTTGGCACTAATTCTAGCTTTCTGCGAGATTCAGAACTAGTGTTAAGGTACGTTTTTTTAAAAGTGAGTCCTGGGAATGTGGTGGAGGGACTATCTCTAAGGGCACTACTTGCTTATGTTTTAAGCCATTGTTATCCTAGCCATGATGATCGTTTAAGTCTCTAGCGACGATTGCTGAGCGACTATATAGTCGCTTTCTCGAGGAGTTATAATATCAGTTGTTCACGATTATTTAAGGATTTCGCACATTTATCCTGTCAAAAAACAAAAATCGCACTTTTTGGTCTCTGGATGAGAGCCCATTTAATTTTTGACAAAAACTTCAGGTCCTAAAATTCAACCTGAATAAATACTACAATTTGTGTCTTTGGCTGAGACTATGGGTTCCGTAGTCTTTAACTGAGGTTCCTTTAAAGTCGCTCTTGGCGCGAGACCGATCACAATACTTTACCCATACTTCGCTATGAATAAAGAAAAAACAACAACTATTGGTAATATATAAGCAGAAGATAGATGACCAATAATGATGATGAAATTGACTCGGCTGGGACTCAAATCAACGCTTCCTTGTGGAAAGTGAATGGGTTATCCATCATGCTAGGCACATCTCACCTAGTTAATAATATTTCAATATATACAATTCTATTTATACAATAATGTGTGAAAAAAGAATTGATAATTTATACCGTGTTATTCTGGTAGAATAAAAGTTACGCTATTATTAATTTATTTCTCGTTATTAACTAGTTAATTAGTTATGAGAGAACTAAAAACAATAATGTACCTTCATGGGGATAACATTTGAAAACATGACTACAGAATATAGGGTTGAGTTTGGGACTGATAGAGGATGAAGTTAATTTAATAAGAACTAACGGGCATTTCGGATTGACATCGAACCAAGACTCCAAATGGATTAAAAGAGGGTGGATTCGTCGACATTATGAGATTATTACAAGAAAATTAAGAACAACATTGATCTGGAAGTATTTTGCACGGTTATAGAATAAAGAAAGAAGAAAAGATAAAATGTGGGAGAGCTAGATTAGGGAACATTTGGAGAGGCCTAGAAGGATTAGGGGAGAAAAAGTGCAGATGCTGCAAATTAGAGCTAGATAAGGCTTCTCATGCCCAGAAATGTGAAGTTTTTAAAAGAGAGATCGGTGTAACAAAGGTATGCCTGGAGAGGGTTGCAGGGGAAAATATCAAGAAAGACACCTTAAAAGATTGGCAAGAAGGAAGAAAGAGAAGCTGAATTTAATGTAAAATGACTCTAAAATTTTTAGTGGAGAAAATGCGAGAGGCGGAAAAGAGAAGAAGATCCAAGGAATGAGGAGAGAAGAATGGGAAAAACAGAAGAGAAGAAGACAAAGAAGAAACAATATAATTTGAATTAAAATGAAAGAAATTGTCCCGTAAAGTAATTGTTTTTAAAATAATTGTGTACAAATCACAAATGTATGCATAAATCCAAAACCTCAGTAGCGTAGGATTGACAATAAAGAAATAAATAAAAATTAATAAGCTAGTTGATTGACCTGAAATGTATAGGTACATATTAACAATCAATCAGTTACTTAACAATAAATTGTTTGCAAATGCAATTTGGCAACTGTTTCAAAAATAGTCTTGAGGCTAAATCAAATACAGCGACATGAAATGACAGACGTTAAGTGATTCAGCAGTCTTGAATGTTATTTATGACCAAAAAAAGTTGTGAACTTTACTATAGATAACTGATTTAAATTTTTGAATATATAAATGTCATACTTGTCATTTGAATATTTTTAAAAGATATCAATCAATTCTTCACTTGATGATGATATCATCGTGATGATTTTGCTCTTATATCCAAGTGAATTAACCTATTTGAACCACTCCTACATATAACCTGGATTCTTTTGATCCAATCTATTCCATTTAACGGACTTTTCAATTGAAAGAGACTATTTTATCACTAGCTTTAAAGAATGTGACCTTAGATAATATTAATTTTTTAAGGTAATTATGATCATGGAATTAATTTGTACTTAGGGATTCAAAAAAAAGAAGAATATACTATTTGTGTTATGAGAAATATATTTAAATTTCAATAAGATTGTCTATTCCGTTTTCGGGAAGGAGAATTTTTAATTTGAATAAATTAATACAGAATAGTTTTTTACTTTTAAAGAAATTTGTATTATACTTGATGGTTAAATGGATGATTTGAAAGTGTTTTCGGATTAATGAATTATTTTACAAGGGGAGGTCAACTCGAAATTTTTTTTCAAATTCTCTATACTTGAAATTTGAATAGGGAAAACTTATACTAGGTTCACAATGACTGGAATCGTAATGTAATGTGCTATTATTGTATAGGAATAGGTGCGTTCACAATGGCTACCTTTCACGCCAAGTCATTGTGAATGTGGACTTCAAGAAGCCAATCGAACTTGATCGGATCCTTGATTACAGTTGGATGATCCTCGATGGACCCAGAGGAAAAATTAAGTTTTTATAATAAGTTTTGAAAATAAAAGTACCAAATGAGTTTATGAGGTGTTATAAGGTTCAACATATGTGAAAAAATTAAATTATATAGGTATTATGAGTGTAGAGTGTAATAAAATCATTGGGACAAGCCTGGTTTAACGTAGCACTTTAAATTCAAACATGCAATTTGTCTTTTAAATTATTTTTATATAGACACTAAGGGCCAGTTGTATGTCGCTTGGTAAACTCTTTTTAAATGTTGACAAAGGGTAAAAGCTTAGAATTCACCTTGTGCTCGGCGGGATGACCAATCAGATGACAGGCACTGATTGGTCATCCCGCCGGGCCCTAAGCTTATATCTTTTGTCAACGTTTAAAAAAAGTTTACCAAGCGACATAACAACTGGCCCTAAATATTTTACAATTTTAATATATTAACTAAATGGGGCAATACAGAAAAGTCTTTAATTTGTTCTTGGTTACCTGAGACTTCTCTGGTAGACCTTACAAAAATTCGAGCAGTCTCCAAAATAATTATTCGGTTTAAATTTTAATAGGGACCGTGCGTCACGACTTTAGCGCCAACTGGAGACGAAAATGTAAGCTTTGGGGGATCATTTATTAAACGTCCAAGAGAAAGAGACTCGCTCACGGCCCCATAGGCTCTGCGAATCTTTTATCTATCATATATACTATAATACAATATTTGCCCCAATTCTCCCAAAATATTTGAATAAATAAACACAAGAGAGCGCTACCTCTATGTTTAACGCATAGTCCCTATAAGATTTTCAAATGCAATACAAATAACTTATAAATTTAATATTTGTGTCTTTAGTTTACATGCTAATATGGTCCGACAGACAGTGTAGCGACACAAAGAGTGTTCCAATTTACTTTTGTACGTAACCCTAAAAATGAATTTATGAGTTTAAATCTCAGCAAAAAACTTAATATCTAAATTATTTCAATAATATAGCTAAGATTTATTTATTAATGAATAATGCAAACAAAATTTATTCTCTAATCCTCAGGGTTATAATAATTAAATAATTAGAACGAAATCCGTTAGGAAGAGATTCAAAATGAGATTTTTTTAACAGGAACATCCGTTTTCTTCAGAAACTATTAAAATAATAAAATTGCCCTAATTATTATGGGAAACTTCCTGAAATATAAATAATTACAATATGAAAGTTGATTAGGCATCAAGCATCATGCAAACTTATCTGATAAATCGTTTTACACTGAGTGTGGAGTAAGAAAAATTGCATAAGAATTTAATTAGCTTTAATTTTTCTATTCAATTATAACGAATTAAATGTCTTAGGGTGTGTAATAAATATCCTCCAATCTCAAAGAGTTTATCCTTAAATCCTTAGAATAAACTGCGCCGGTCATTTTGAATCTCCGCTTAATGGTTGTTTACGTTTCCTGGTTTAAATCTCTTTTAAAGGTGTGTAATTATACAAGATAAATAGGAATTTCAAAGCCAGTTAAAAGGAGTTAATTGCGAACACGAGGAAGATGGCCAGAATAAGAAATGACAAGTTATAAACAATGATAAAAGTATTTTAATGGTTGTGAGACATTTACACTATTATAATTCAAAATTAGAGTTTAATTATATTTTTTTCTAATGACTCCAATTGCATTTTAGATATCCTTATAAAAATCTATTAATTCAAAATTTTACCCGTTAATTATTTGGCTATTGTTTTATAATTTGTTATTGCATCCTTTCTATCATGCCATTGACCCAAAGACTTTCAAAACTCAACTGTATATTCAATGTACTATGTTTCTAGGATCATTTACTAACAAACGAAAAGTGATAGGAGAAAAATATACCTACATCAATATCATTAATCATAATCCTATTTCATATGGATGGTTTTCTAAGCTTAAAATAATAATCTAATAATAATTTTGATAGTGAGTAAAAAGTTACTCAATCTATTTAAAGAATTAATAGAAAATTTATAAGATTAAAGAAATTTTTTTTAATGATATTGATACAAAACGGTCTCACACCTAGAACCACTCACTATAGGTTAGGATTGATCTTTGCATCATGAAAGAAGAGGAAGTAATTAAAGAGGTTGGGTGAGAGAAAAACCTGTGGATGAGGATCTTCAACAATTGAAAGTTGTAGAACCGAATTCCAATCTCTAAAAATCATAGAGATAGAGGAATTAGTAAATGGGTTTGCTTGATTCGTATTTAGTTTAGCTGCCAAATGGAAATCTTGTGTTTTTTACAAATGGTGCTTTAGGGGACTTTATTATTAGCTCATCAGAACGAAGACTATGTGACTATGTTAGTACAGTAGAGTCCCGAAAACTCGGCCTAATGTGGACCGAAGGGTGGCCGAGTTTGTGAAAATGCCGGGTTATCGGAAATGGGGTTAAAAAGAATAAGAACGAGTATTTTCTCAGAAAATATAGTACTGTACGTGTATGTATTGTTTGCTTGAGAATACAACTGAGAATAAACTGTCCAAATACCCTTAAACAAAGGAAAACGTGCGTACTTTATGAAGGGATAGAGCCTTTACTACATGAAAATGGGGTTTTTTTTTCTCCTTGCCAGGGTGTTGCCGAGTTATCCGGACTCCGGTTTATCGAGTGCCGAGTTTTCGGGACTCTACTCTATAAATTAAGAAAAAAGTTGGAGATGGTTCTATAATGGCCAATGGAATAATCAAACTGCTAAAAAATACATCTTAGTAAGAATAATCAACAAAAGTATAATTCACTTTTATAAAGGCTCCTTATTAGTGAAAAACTAATGGTTTTACGATTAGTGATAAAAAGGGGAGGCAATGGAAAACCACCCCTTTGAAAATATACCCACAGCAATCGGTGACACTCGGAATTTAGTATGGCGCTTGAAAAAGAACTGATAAAAAGAGATATTCTATAAAAATATATTATATTTTATTTCAATCATTTTTGAAAAAATCTAAATTCCAAAACTCCTTTGTGGCCTAGACACAAAGGAAAATAATTAACAATTAGGTTGAATTTTAATTTTTAATTAAAAGATTTGCAAAAAGGGGCACGCCGAGCCGGTGCCGTCTAAACCAGGATTTACCATCACATTCCATAAGAAAGAGGTCTCCCCAAGGAATTCTCTTCTTGTTTCTTTCTTTTTATTAGAATCGTCCAACAATAAAGGGACTGACTCAACAAATACCTTCAACTCCAATCCAATTCATTGAATATTCTTAATGGTCTTTCACCATCTCTGGTGCAAGATTTAACCCCTCATCGTTGCGACCCTTTTCCATCCCTGGCATGATAAATAAGAAAAAAATCTTAGTAATCCTCTTCAATCAAATTTATTTTTCTTTAAAATTTAAACTTATAACGTAGCCTTTTAGAGTGTAAACTTGCTAAAGGTACGTTTTCCTCGGTGCGACTATCACGATTATCGATGAGCACTATTTCTTTGTATTTCTTAAGGAGCTGTTTTCCTTCGAGCGACTGCCTGTAAGGTACGTTTTCCTCGTGGCACCATTATTTTTGAACGATCATCGTGATAATCGCACCCAGGAAAGCGTACCTTTACTCACAACAAGGAAATTTTACAGGGCAGAGAAAAAACAAACAAAATTTAATATTGTTGTTATGAAAAGAAACAATTTTTCACATTTTTTTCTACAACTTACGGTCGTAATTTTATGTAGCAGTTTTACTAGGACGATGCTGCATATCTTTTTCTTTCAAACGGCATTAATATGTCATATATGATAAAAAAAAATGGATTTAGCAGGTTTACACTCTAAGGCGACGATATGTATATCCCTAATAAGTAGGTATTAGTAAATTTTATCATCTTTGACACTAAGAACCAATTGGGTCTACTTCCGATTTAAATTATCTGAGAGTCATCTTAGATTTAGGGTCACAATAGCTGCTGTCTGTTTGTGGGCGTTTTTATCTTCATCTTTAGGTGAGTGCAACATAGCTGATGAATAGCTGATTATCAAAGATATCTGGCAGTTTGACTGAAGGTATAAAATAAAATACAATACTAATATAATCTCCTCTGCCATTTGAATTCAATAAATAATAAATAAAAATAAATTATTGCTAAAGTGAAGTGAAGTCTCGAATACCAACACTTTCTACCGTTAACATATTTAATATAGAATACGCGGGAGATCCTCAAGTCGGATAAAAGTGCGAAGAACTGGTTGGCTTAAGAAATTTGACTGACGACTCGACTGTGGCCCCATCGCATCGTCCTCTTCTTTCCTCATTCGCAATTCTTCAGGAAAATTTCAGATTCACTAACGGTCTATCTCTAAGGTCGAAAAAGAGAGAGAGAAATCATTCAGGTTGCCGAGCAAACAATTTTTTTTTTTTTAATTTCCTCTACGACAATTTGATATAGCCAATCGAGTATAAAATAAATTGAACATAAATAATCAATTTAACCTTAATATAAAAAAAAAGCGAAACATTTAATTTCCCTAAATTATTTACATTTTGATTTTTTACCTGGTCAAAGTTTTTTTTGGAATTGATAGATACTAATTATCTTGTTTTCTTAAGACATTTTTTTATCAATATGTTAAACAATTACAATAAGTAATATTTAAAAAATTTATAAATATATTTTTAAAAATAATTCTTGAAATATATTTTTATTTCAAAATTGTCTAAAATTATGTTGGGGCCATTCATAAAAACGTTCGCAAACAGGGTATTGCTTAGTGTTATACAGGGTATGGTCAAATAATGTAAACGTGCATAAAAAAGTGTTTTTTTTTAGCTTCTTCTTTTCAAAATATTTCAAAAACTGCTGAAACTATTTTGATTTAAAAAATTGGGCGAAACGATGGCATTTCGGTCTACAATAAAGCTCTAATAAGTGAACATCGAAAAAATAATATTTTTCGAGATAATTACTGTTTTATTAAAATGTCTTTTAGTCTGTTAGTCTGTGCGTTACCCAATTTTTTGGACGAGCTAGCTCAAAAATTAGTGTGAATATCAAAACCAAATTTCACATGTAGTTTTGGTGTATTGAGATTAAGAGCTGATTAGATTTTGGTGCATAACGACCCAAAATTAAGGGGGGGGGAGTGGGGTTAAAATTTAAAATTATAATATTTTCAAACTAAAAAAACAAGAAAAATGAAATATAGTATAAAATAAATAGATAATAACGAAAATATTTTTTTTTCTGGCACCAAAATTAGGGGGAGGGGGGCGGGTCAAAAGATAAAAATCTAGGCCATTTGAGCAAATTCAACCAAATTTTGTATATGTAATCAGTGGTCCCCAGAACATTAACAATGCAAAACAAACCGCCAAAAATGGGGGGGGGGGGGAGACAAAAAATGAAAATCTAGGTCCTTCGACCAAACTCAAACAGAAGTGTATGGTAAATTCAAGTGGATGGCCACATCAGAACGAGTCAATTTATTTGTCTTAACTTGTAAGTAACAAATCGTTTATAGGTGGGGTGTCTAGCTTTTCTGGCGTTTTAGGGGGTCCTAGAAAATGTGATTCAGTATGACGAAGGGGGGTCAAAAAGGGCGAAATTTTGCTAGACATATTTTATGAATGCCCCCTTATTTGAATAATTTTCCTAAATAAATTTATTTAAATAAATAATTTTTTTTCTTATGTTAGTAAAATTTAGAAACTAGCTACTATAAATAATCCTTTGGACTTGTACAAATGAATTATCTTTTAAAAATCTTTATATATTCAATATATCAAAAAATTCCATTACATATAAGATTCAAATCTAATTTCCTTAAAACCCATTCCATAAATGGGGATGAATCTTCTTTGAATTTATAATACAAATCCGCCTTACTATAAATTTTAATCATTTTCTTTAAATATTTAAAATATTTTTAATCTTAAATTTCATTTCCCATTTCTCCATATATTATGTATAAAGTATAATTTTTTTCAGCCCATGGAAATGAACTTCTCTTAAAACAAAAGCTTATGTTATCCCAAGAGAATTTTTAAACTAAATATCTTTAAAGAATTTAGAAAACGAAGATTTTTCCTAAAAATCTAAGCTATAGGCGTGAAATTTTTTAAAAAGATTAAAAGGAATATCTAAAATATGAAATTTAACGTTTTAATGAAAAAAACTATTAATTAGAATATTCTTAAAAAAATGCGAGGACAGTAGGAAAATAATAATTTAGACTTTACAATGCTTTTTAATTTTAAAATAAAATTTAGGTTCCTACAGGTTTAGAAATTTAAAAATTATTAAATGAGTAACTAAAATAATATGTACATTTATTTCATCTTGTATTTATAATGGATGAAAGGTCTTACTGCATGACTGATTTCATTTGAATTGATGTACAGTCAATATTGAATTAACAGTTTCAAAAACTATGTAGATTTCAAGATATTTATTAGAATACTAGCTACTTATAATATATAATATAAAGAGTTTAATTATTTAGTAGAAACTGTTTTTCAATAAAAATGGATGATTTAAGCTCCTTAAGTAGGTACCTATGTAAAAGTATTTTCTCTAAATTTTAGGGGCATTTTTTAACCATTACATGGATAATGATAATAAACAAAATAGATAAAATTGTAAATTTATTTTTTAATTAAAGTTATTTCAAGAGTGATTTTATTTTGATAAATTGGTGTAAATTTTTTTTTTTAATTATTTTGATATTGAGGGGAGGGGGGACATAGGCAAATATGATATAATCAATGTTATTTTTTTTTTAATTAATTTTTCGGTGTCTCCAAGAATTTTGAAAAATATTAATTTTATTTGTACTTTTAAAAATTATTTTAATTAAAATTTAAATAAATAGAAAAAAAAGATTGTTTTATTTAAATGGAAAGTTTCTTTTTTGCCGAGAGTAGCAGAATTTTTATAAATTAAAGGAGACAATAAAAGAGTGTGTCCTGTGAATCAATTGTAATAGACTGATGAAAATCCATCAAAATTATAGTCTCGTTATAAAAAATAAAAAAATAATTATTCCAGCAGAAGACACACTCTTTTTTATTCTCCTTTAATAAATAGTACCTGGCCACCGAGCGATGATCGGTAAATTTTTGCTTCAGTTAATAGCTATATATCAATCCCCGAAACCCCCCTCGCCCCCCCGGACCCCCAATACTAAACTCCCTCCTCCTGCACCCTCCCACCCCACCCCATACCTCTCCTGCACCCTCCCACCCCACCCCATACCTTCACCCCCTTCCCTCACCACTGCATCCCACCTCTTGCACCACCATATCTACCCCCGCCCACTCACCCAGTTTTTGCATTTCTAGCATTCAGTGGCCCACAAATTATGTGTATATAGGTATATAAATAAATACGGTATAATTATTTTTTTTTAATTAAATAACAATTTTTGAGTTCATCAATTAAATTGTCAAATTAATATTTGTGGGATTTAAAACTCGATTTTTAATCAATAAAATTGCCCAATTTTTGAATAAAAATGTGAATAAACATTTAAAAAACCCTCCTAACCAGTGAATTTCATCCAAATCGTTAGAGCCGTTTTCGAGAACCCGACCAGATATATATATATATATGGCCACCGAGCGATGATCGGTAAATTTTTGCTTCAGTTAATATCAATGATATATATATATATACAATTTTTGCTCGTTTAATAAGAGTAGATTAGATCTTTTATAAATATATAGTGGAAGAAAAATGGAGGCCTAAGTCCCCCACCCTCCCCTGTCAAAAAATTTCTGACCACGGACGACCCTGAACTAGTTCATCAAAAGATCAAATATACAGATTTCGAAATCGAAGTGATTTAGAAAGAAGCTTCAATTCACAATTTATAGGGCTCAAACATACAGATAAGAGGGAGTTACAGTTAACAAGTTTCATGACCATTTCCAAAAAATTGAAAACAACTGATTATTAATGATTTGTAAAGAGAGAGTTTCTATTATCTATCGAAAAGTGAAATGCGTGAATAAATGAAGTTGAGTGTTTTTGTATTGGAATGGCTCCAAAAAAGGTGGTCGATGGAGTAATAAGGCGACTAGAATGCCTTGGGAAATGGTTAATTGCTGATCGAAACGGTTTGTCACCAAATTGGAAGTTGGGCTGGATTCGAAAGGAGGCGGCTTGAAGGCTTACAGGTGTGATGGGCTGGATGGCTGGGATGGTGGATGTTGGAGGATGATGGTGGATCTTCTTTCCAGGCAACTGACCGCTATCCAGCGTTGCAACATGTGCTTAACGGTGCACCCATCGAAGTACACAACCAGCGGTCAGAGTAACTGAAATCTATTTCTGCCAAGTCAATGGAAATCCTAGCAGAACATTATTCAAGTTAACTTCCTAGTCAGACAATCGAACCGACAAGGTGTAGCATTCTTTTTCATTTTGATAGGTAACGATATGTTGAAAATAACCTAATAATATAGTAGATTCACTTCAAAATGTGATTTTCCTAAAAACTTTATTTAACCTTTTTTGAGGTCCTTGAGGTACTTAAATAAAATTTTAAATTTGATCAAAATTGATTAAGCCGATTGAGCTGATATTGATGAGGCAGTCCAAAAAAAAAGAAGAGGATAATTTATACTATCTTTTCATTCATAAACCGAAGTTTCGGAGGCTATTTCCTCCTTTTTCAGGGTTTTGAAAAGTCAGTGAAGGAAATCCAATTCGACATTTCCCTCTGTCTCCTTTTCAGTGGCAGTAACAATAATATATAGTATTTCATTCTCAGCAGAATTATAGTGTAGTTACTGCCACTGGAAGAAGAGGCAGAGGGTAATGTCGCATTGGATTTCCTTCACTGACTTTTCAAAACCCTGAAGAAGGAGGGAATAGCCTCCGAAACGTCGGTTTATGAATAAAAAGATAGTATAAATTATCCTCTGCTTTTTTTGGACTGCCTTATCAATATCCACTCAATTCATTTATCAGACCGTCTCCAAAAACTACTTCAATCTTACTGGTTAAGCCATTTTCAAAATATCTGGGAAAACTAAAAAAGTATTAGTATAAAGGACTAATATTTGTCGGTCGATATGTACCAAAAATTAATCAGCACGGATAAAATGAAAATGTAGTTTTCTTTCAGATTGAATTTCGGAACTGATAATTTAGCTAAGATTCTTCGGGTCTTCCTTCTTCAGATTACAAAAATAACTTTTTTTTTCATTTATTCCCTCCTGATGGATGGATCCATGATGATTAGTTTTTGATACATATTATTCCACAAACATTGGTACTTTAATGTTATATCATACGCATCCATATTAAAATTCATATAAGGAATCGAAGAGAACTGGATAAATTAAAACTCAGAGGTTTTTTTAAATAAGCCAGAGTTTTCGTCAATTTATTTTGACTTCATCAGTGGCTCGTTTCATCACTCCTTGTTAAAAACAGCTTTTCCTAAAAGACAAAAAATCATATATTCATTAATCTTTCTTTCAGCACATTTATGGCTTATAATTATCTTGGTAACGACTTTTGCTTTAAACAACTAAAAATTGACTGCGTTTCACACACAAAAAAAAAATATAAAGCAAAAAACCATATCATCCATCCATTATCAATTTTAATTATCCCAAAAAAGGTGATATAAAGTTTTTTGAAAAATTAAATATTTATTAGAAATGTAGCGGTTAAAACTTTGATTTTTGGGATTAATTTTATTAAGAGTTGAAATTGTATTAAAATAATGGGGTTTTTAATTTATTTTCAATAAGTTGATGGGGAAAAAAAATCTGGATCCATCCATCAGCACGGAATAAATGAAAAAAAAAAAACGTTCTATTTGTGCTCTGCGAAGACCCTAAGTTATTTTGGTCAAAATTATCAGTTCCGAAATTCAATCCGAATAAATAGTACATTTTTACCTTATCCGTGCTGATTAGTTTTTGGTACATATAGGCTGACAAACATTAGTACTTTATTCTAGTAGTTTTTTAGTTTTTCCAAATATTTTATGAATGCATTTTAAAATGAGATTCAAAACATTTATTAAAGAATTATCTTAACTATATATTTCAAAGCTAAAAGTTCAGCTAGAAGTTCAGATACGATGACAAAAACCGCTGACAAAAAGAGCAATTCATGATGAAATATAATAATCTAATCTTTAGTAAACAATTTAACTGACAACATCAAATGAAGAGCTGTTTAATATTTATTTATTTTTTATGATATTGTTGAAAGAAGTTGTACCAAAAATTTGTAACATCTTGTCATTAATTACTAATAATTTTAAATTTTGATAAAAATGTATGTTTTGGAAATTTAATATTTTTGTTACTTTTAATCCAATATGACAATAGCAATATAAAATATTAAATTACTTATAAATATATAAATCAATTCAACTTCTTCCTTAAGACCTATAAAAACTGGATTTGTCTTGCTGTTATTATCTTCCACAATCCTACAACCTTCAAAAACTTTCAACTTCAAATCAACCCCTAAATTTTCGAAGAATCACCTTTTCTATCATTCAGGATTAAAGAATCAATCTATTTATAAATATTTAATAATAATAATAATCACTGAGCAAAATAATACGCGTAGAGGTTGGAGGGGATCAAGTTGGTTTAGGGTAGAGCTTTGGCGCTTTTCACGACGGCGACTCGATTTCATGACCAGTACACAATATTTACAAATTTAACCGGTTACAATTTGGCTCCTAAACTTATATACACAAACACACACATAATCACAAAACTACATTATTTACTACATATTCACAAAACTACATTGGTGGTTTTAGTTGGTAGAAATCCCACGCTCTGCTGGGTACGGGTCCAGCAGTGTCTTTTTTTGTGAAGATTTCCACTTACCCTCTAAAAAAAAAACATTGGTACTGCCTAAAATGGATGAAAATTCGAAGGTCAAAAATGAATAAATGATAAATATAGGTATATTATAAGTGGGAGTTATTTTAATATGGTACAAGCAAGCCTGCGGTTTTATGGTTTGAACTATTCCCGTAATAAATAAATTGGATAAATTTAAAAAAATTTAAAGATCTAGGACAGGTCAAATATTATATTTTTTCTAATATCTTAATATTTTCGGAATTTTTCATTAAAGAAAAAAAAATTATATAAATTTCTCATATCAAGAATAAGATTATTAAATCATCAGCATCACAATAATTTGATATGAAAAATAATACTAGAAATTATATTAAAAAAAGTTATTTAATTCATAAAAGTCAATCCAAAGTTTATATAATAGAATAAGCATTATAATAATTTGATTGAAAATAATTTATGAATAATGATGAGAGTATTAGATATTATATAAGGCCTGATCTTTAGATAAAAGACAAATTTCTTATTTATAAACCAAGTCATGTTAAAACGAAAGACGTAAGTGACCCTTTAATAACCTCTAACTGCGAAAAAATATGTTACATACATACCTAAGTATGCTCTGACGCTAATGCATGTTAACAAGAGACAATAAATAACAACAAAAGAAGCATGTACAAAAAAATACATGTAAATTTGTTTAAGTAATTGTATAATAATTATACATCCTCAATTGCGAGAAATATGCAATTTTGAAACATTCGAAACGCCTTAAATTAGAGGAAAAGTAAACCAATCTACTTGTCGATTCTGGTCTCGAGCACTGGTTCCTAATTAATTTAGGATATTTTTGTGCCTCGCCCTTTAGATTTTACCAACATGATAATTATTAAAATTTGTTTTTAAAATGGTGGTTTTATTTACTCATAATATGCATATTACTTTACCATGTAGTATGATGAAGTATTGTAATCATGAATAAAAAATGTGTTTATTTTTTTGGTTTGTATTTTCGAAATATCTCTAAAACGGCAAAAATATTAAAAATAATAATAATAATAATAAAAATAATTGAACGGATTCACGGCGTTTTTGGTGTACAATAAAATCTTGTATAGTGAAGGTCAAAATCAAAATATCTGTAATAGGTATAGTGCGTGTGTTACAAAGTTTATGTGTACACTCTAGCTTAAAAATCAATGAAGGTATCAATATGAAATTTTATATTTGAGTATTTTATTTTGAGATTAATAGTTGGTTAGATTTTGGTTCAAAACGGGTCAAAAATTAGGGAGAGGAGTTTTAAAAATTTGAGCCCACTGTCCGATTTGGATTAGTGTATAAGGTCTCAGGGAACTATCAATTCAAAAATCAGCTTCCTAAAATTAGGGGGGGGGTCAAAAGGGGGTTGTAGGGAAAAAAAATGAAAATCTAGGCCCTTGTACCAAACTCAACCAGAAGTGTATGGTCAAGTTAAGTGGATGGCCACATCCGAACGTGTCAATTTATTATATTTTATTTTATTTTGTTATTATTATTTTTTTCTTGAGACAAACCAAAATGTCAATGCGAATCCAGAATTAGGTATCCAAACGTTTCATGATAAGAATATTTCATGTGTAATCTGGTAGATTTCGGCCAAAATTTCTCTTTTGATCGAAATATAATTATCAAATTTTACTAAAAATACATCGAAGAAACTCCAAATGTATTTCCCATGAATAAAAACAAGAAAGGAATTTTATATTGATTATGTAATAGAAATTAGTCATCTGCCTCCCTTATAAATATTTCCAGCTAATACACACCTAATAGAATATGACCTTTGGACAAGGACGACCTGGTTGGCAGACTGACCAAAAGAGTGTCATTTGCATTCAGTAGCCACGCTGAGTTATGATCGAGGACCTGCTCGTGACAAGGTGAGATAAGGTCATGTTCAATTATCGAAACGCAATTAAATTTTAATAAGATAAAATAAATGAAGATTCTATTTTTTAAATTGTATACCTGTATATAATGTGAATGAATTAAAGGAATTTTGATGATTAGTTTAATCTCTTTAAATGTTTTTCCGTTGACTCAGATCGATTTAAATGCTCTTATCGGAGCTTAATTATTATTATTAATTAAGTTTGCAAGTTCTAGATGGCCTATTTTGTCCCCTTCTTAATGAACGAAAAAATCACTCCAAAAATCTGCATAATAAATTAAAAAGAATTTATTTCTTTTGAAAAACTTTAATAAAAAATTGTGTGATTTTAAGATTATTGGAATTATTCTAACCTTGGTTTAATCCAGGGCAGGCATTAAGGTCACCTGCGTCCCGGTGAAATTTCACGTGGGTCCCGTCTTAATTTCGCTTTATTTTGAAATATTAAACAGGTATTTAAATTAGTATTTTATGTATGGAAATTACAAAATTAATTTCGTTAAAATATCGTCAAAAAAATATATTTTTGCAACATTCGCCAAAGGAGAAAATTGTATTTCGCCAAAAATTTCGATATATAGTATCTCCAAAGCCATAGATTAAAATTTTTCGGCTTTTTGCTCCACAGGGGTCGTTTTTTCGCCATTGAACCAAGAGGTTTTCAAGCTTTAGTACGTGTACCACTTATACATTTTATTATTCCACGAGGTACACAGAGATGAAATAAAAAGACAACAACAGATATCCAATTCACTTTAATCAGTAATTATTTGGTATAAAATGAGTTATTTGAGTAATAGGTTCTATAAAAAATGAACTAAAAAAATTGCAAGGTTCAAACTCGCTAATACTTTTACGAAAATTTAGAAAATGAAAGTTCAATAAAACCTTTCGGAATTTGTCGGTTTTTTATTTTAAGCTAAAATTAATTTCATGTGATGGAAATCTAATGGGTGAGTTTTAAATACAGCTTGTGCAAATTCTGTCTAAAAAAGACTTGAATATAAAGTTATTTTATCTTCGGAAAACAAAAAAAAATAATAATAATAATACATTTTTAATGCCCTTCAACACATCTTCTTTATGTGAAATCAATTTTTCTTCTATGTTGAGCATTACAAATAAATATGACATGATTGCAAGTTGAGCATAATAGGCTAGGCCTAACACAGTGTCGATTTCCAGTCGACCCAACAATTTAGTTGGGTTGGTTTGAAATCGTGATGAATTATCAATTTATAATCAACCCTAATTAACTAACTAAGCTCGATTTTTTTATCATAAGTGCTCATCGATCGATTTTGATTAAATAATCGAGTTGATCTGCAGATGTGTTGTGTATGCACCTACATTAAACTTAATATAATTATGTCCATCAACTAAACTATCGCTCGACTGAAAATCGGCTGTGTGTGACTAGCCTAAGTTTGAGATTAACGTAGATAAAGACCGTTAGGTACAGAGTGTTTGGAAACGAAATACGCACATGGTTTTACATGATTTTAGCTGCTTATAAAGTGTTACAATAATTTGAGAAACCCTAGTATAATCAATGAATAATTTTTTTTCTATTTCTATTTTCTAGACACTGTTTTTAGATCGAAAAATTTTGTTTTTAGGATAAACAAAAATTAATCAGAATTGAAGGTTTGGTCAAAATTTATTAAGACTTCATCAGTAACTTGAATTTTATTATATATATTTTATTTATTTTATTGAAATGACGTGAATGAATCAATAAATTAAAATTTGTATTGAAATAGACAGAAAAACCATAACCATAACTATAATTATTTAAATAAAGTAATGAAAATTTAAAAAAAACTTTAAAAATATAAAATTTCTAGGTAGGTAGCACAAAAATAAAAGACAAGATGCTTATTAGCATGACTCTATATATATTTCGGATAAGAGCCCATCATCAGGAGTTCACAAAGAGAAAACTGACTAGTTACA
>JALMQS010000070.1:3022263-3065778 GCA_024734495.1 Forficula auricularia
CACTAAAGAACCTACAACATTACAAAATAGAATTATTTATTATAATCGATTTCTATTTCTTCATTTTTCAATTTGCCACAATTTTTCACTAAAGTTTATTGATAAAGATAGATAATCAATGAAAATATCACATATTTATAAAATTTAATTTAAATAATAATATAACTTTTAATCATGAAGATTGAGCCATTTAAAAATTAAAAATTAAATATTCACTGTAAACGCCTAAAAATATGCAACCATCTTCACTTTCAAATAAAAAGGTTTAAATTAGGATCAAATTTACTATTATCAGATTATCACTTATAAATGTATTTTATATTTTTAAGTCGTCTAGAAATATAGTAAGTTTCTTAATACACTTATCAGTAAAAAGAGTAACTAAAAATTTAATAATAAGGATTTTCAAGTTCAGGTTTCTTTGTAAAAAAAAAAAAAAAAAAAAAAAATAGTATAAAAAGATAAAATTTCAAAAAATGATTAAATTGTTCAATCACGAGGTGATGATAATAAACTGTTATCTATTATCTGATAACAAAAAATCCTAATTTTAAATATTTGATAAAAAATATACCTACATGAAAATCTTCTAAGGATTGCAAGTGTCGAATGAGTGTTAGTTAAGTTTTTAACCTTGGAACTATCATTTATATAATTATATAAATTATATATTCTGGAGAAGGATTAATCTATCCATTAAATATTTTATATTATGAATGAGTGAGAGTGTGAGAAGGAAATTAGAGAGGAGAAATGCGAGATCATTTAGAAAAGCATGTAAAACTCATCCGTATAATTGATCAAATTGTCTACATATTATATACGGATATTAGTTTTGGAAACAACCTTGAAAGACAAAGAAATTAATTGTTTGTACTAATCAAAGGATTATATTAAGAGTATAATGTGTTCCAGGGAGGTCTAATACCCAGAGATTTTGGGGGAGGGGATGACTTTCTATATTTTTATTTTTGGGGAAAAAAAAATTTTGAATGACGTAAATATATTATTGATATAAAAATATTGAAATAATAGTATATTATATTATATTCTATTTTCGTAGATTTACATTTACATATCTATAGTAGAGACTAAGTGATTTCGGAGCGGGGTAGGGCCATATCGTCCATCTGGCTATGTTTTCGACTCCAGGTACGCAGTCAAAGTATATAATAGTATATATACCTATATCAGTGGGGGGGCGATGACTTTTCAACCTAGGGATGCTGTCCAAAAAAAGCACCCTTTATATTTTTAAATTTTATTTTATTCTTAGTTTTTTTTGTTTTTTAATATTTCATGGAATTTTTCGTAATTTTTCAAATTTAACATTAGATTTTTTATGACACGTTATGAAAATATTGTAAATTTTTTGAAATTTTAAGGATGTGTTTCATCCACAGCATCCATGGACCGCATGCCACTGATATACCATATATTATACAATTTTTGTTCATTTAATAAAATTACATAGATAGATTGGTGGATTTTTTAAAGTAATTATTTCTCAGTCATAACGTAATTGACATAATATAACAATTATTTCACTGAACAATATTCGTTACAAAAGTGAGTTAAAACTTATTTTGGAATCGAAATAAATAAATTAAAATAAGATGAGAGTCTAGAGCTCCCCATAAATTAAAATTTTACAGAAGAAAAATTCTATCGTTGTATGACAATTCTGATAGCAGTTGGAGATAAAATTTGGCACGGAATCTAACCAGTTCTTCGTTTTGAAAAGTTAACTATTGTGGAACCAGAACGAACTTTCTACGTCTTTCGACTGTTGAGATATCGTGGTTATAGTGATTAACAGACAGAAAAAAATAATTAAGAAAGAATTTATATTTAAGGTCCAAAATTTAAGATTTTAATAAAATTTTGTTACATTGGATATCAGAGGCCTTCGTCAGGTTCAACTCCTGAGGGGACGAAGCCCTCTATCTTCTATTAAAATCTTAGATTTTGGACATTAAATATAAATTCTGTCTTAATATATTTGGTTTATACCGTGAGTTGTATTTTTGAAAAAAATCCAAAAAATGAAACTCAAACCTTCGGCTTAATTATTTTGAAACCCCACATTTTTTATATATTTACTGTTCATTTATTTTCTAAGAAAAAAATAATGTATGAAAATGATTTGTATTCACGTTTCAGAATTTTCTAAACACGGATAAGAAAAACCAAATGATAATTCGACGACCATACGGGATATAATCTAACGAATGAGAGATTTCAATATTTGAAAAGGAGATAACCTTTTTAGCTAGAGAGTGATCTAGCTCATTTGAGATTGGCTAACTCCACGACAACTGCTAATTACTCTCGACTACTATTCTGTAGGTGTTGTCTGACCGAGCCACTGACTGATGATCATCCGCGTTCTCTGCTCCAAGACCTTAACCTCAATGTTGAAATTGAAAAAGTTTCGCTTTGCAGAAAAGATATTTCCAGATGAAATCATGATCAATCCAAGAAATGAGTGACCAGTTTGAACTTTTTCGTTTTTGGTACGATTCATCTTCATTTGGATTATTCATAAAGGAATTTAGAAATTCTACGGAAATATAATCATGTCATGAAAAATTCCGTTTGGTTGTGGCCTATTTTTGATTGGAATTTTATTTAAATAATGGAAGAAAGTTAAAATATGCATAAACGAGACTCATTTGAAGAAAAAAAAAGGTTTTTGAACGAAATAGTATATTCATAGACTTACTGAACTGGTAGAATAACCCAATAGTAAGATGTTCTTTCAACTCTTCATTGGGGCCGTCCATAAATTACATCACACAGTAAGGGGAGTGGGGGCATCTCAGATTTGTGACAAAATGTGACAAGGGGCCCGGGAATTTTAAAAATTGTGATGTCACAAAAGTTGAAAATTTGTAAAAAATTTAAAATATACTATATTTTTTAGATTTCAGGTTATTATTATTCCATCCTGAAAATGTTGGTAAAATAAATCTAGACAAAAAATTATAAGCAACAATTTTTAGCAAAAACACTTAAATTTTCTACAATTATTAAATTTCAGGGATAGTGTGACCTCACAATACAGGGAGGCCTCAATGAAAATGTGACAAATGTGTGTGGGGGGGGGGGGGTCTAAAAATCTTGAAATTCGTGGAACGTAATCTATGGACGGCCCTATATCTTCAATAATTAATAATATTTTTAAAAAAATTCAAAAAATGATCCAATACACAATGTATCCCTCTTAACAAGTGGCTTACAAAAGATTGCTAATAAACGATAGCTTATTATTAATTCCCTACTAATTCCAAAACATTTTCTTCTATATAAGTAATAATTTATTTGATTTGATTTCCATAATATAGTGCAAAAAATATAAGTAATTGGGGATAATAATACAGGTATTAAGTTAATAACTTCGTCTCAGAATTCAAATCCAAATTGTAAAAAAGCTCATTGCTACTTAAATAATGGTTTAGGAGATATGAAATGCTAAATTAATTTTTTTTTTGCATTTATCAAAAATCAATACCCAAATATGTCTTTGTGGTGAAAATTTGGTTTATAGTATGTGATTTGGAAATTGTTCCAAGATTAAAATATAGAACAATAATTGAAATTTTCTAATACGATATATCAATATACATAGGTATAATAATATTGTCGTTATAGAGAGATCCTGCATCAAACAAACTTTAGAGAATGATAGGTATTGGTTATCTTACTCTATCTATTTACAAGCGAGGGTCGTGAAATAGGGGCTGAAACACTTCAATGGATAAATTAAATTAATCTTACTTTAAATCTTAATCTTCCAAATCACCAGTAGAAATCTAAATGAGGTATTATTGTAATGCCTAGAATAACGTCTCTGACTATAAATATATTTGTTTATTATATGAGGGCCTGGTTGAAAGTGGTTTAAAGCTTTCCAAGTCGCGGATTCGAGTTCGAGACACGCGCATACGGTTTACTACGGCTATAATCTGACTCCTAAACATATTTAAATTAAACACACAAATATAAACATCAAATAGACATGTATCCAAAGGTATTAGGTATATAATATATATTATATATATTAGAGTGGTCCTTATTTTGAGTATTTTCGAATTTTTACGCTGACAAGGGCTCATATGGTTTGAAATAAATAAAAAAAAATATCCCTCCAAGTTTCAAGTCTTTATCTCAATTATAATCTGTGCTCAGGCGTTGTAAGTTTCTCATCTGGGGTTTTTGCTATTGAAAGATCAATTTTTTATTCCGGCCAAAGTAATGAAGCAAAAAATTTGAAACTCTGTAGACTTTATCCTTATCCCAGGTAACACACAATATCCTCAGAATATTCTAAGAAGATTTAAATGTCCTTAGAATATCCTTAGAATATTCTTAGGATATTGTGGTTACCTGGGATAATAGTACCTATCTCTCAGAATTTTTTACAGATTTTTAGCTATTATAATTTTGGAGTCTATAACTTAGTAACACCAGATATATATCAGTATCAGTTTAGCTGTAACTCCAAAATTATAATAGCTAAAAATCTGGGATAATTCTGACGGATAGCTAGTATTATATAAGGATAAAGTCTACAGAGTTTCCAATTTTTTGAACCATTACTTTGGGCAGAATAAAAAATTTATATTTCAATGCCAAAAACTCCATATTATTTAGATGGGTAACTTACATCGCTATCGCTGGGGGCATAGGTTATAATTGAGATAGAGACTTGAAACTTGGGGGATATTTTTTTTTTATTTATTTCGAAACATATGGAGCCCTTGCCAGCGTAAAAATTCGAAAGTTCCCAAAATAAGGACCACCCTAATATATATATATATATATATATATATAAATTCAATTTCTTTTAAAATAAATGAATCACAGATTTCAAAAACAATCTAAGCCAGAAATGATAAGTATAGTAATAATAATGAAGAAAAAACGTACTAAGCTTATTATTTTTTTTAATGAATTTGAAAATAAACTAATCCTTACAATAGCATACTATCTAATTAACTAAAATTAAAAAATGGCTGACAGTTATAGTAAAAATGGAGAGGAGGTCAAAATGGAATTTGGTTGTTTCTAAAATCAGTAATTGAAAATTTCTATCTATTATTTAATAATTGTTCTGGAATTTTAAAAAAATATATAATTTAGTTTATTTTTAAAAAATTATTATAATTTTTGACATAAATAATTAAAAAAAAAAGGTAATTTTGAAGTATTGTAGAAAATTGTATTATAAAGCGAGGAAGAACGTTATAAGCTTCCATGTAAACATTTTTTTTTCTTAGACTGAAACATTTCAAACCCCTAGAACTTAATTTAAGCTTCTAGAGCACAGATTTTGTACTGCCCTTAAGTTTTAAAAATTTTAAATATTTTTTCCTTTAGTTTGTTCAAAATTAAAACCAACGCCAATATAATTATGCAATAGGTAATAATGAAAGCAATTAATTCCGCTTCATTTTTGTTTTGTTTTATAAATTTTAAATCGATAGATTGCTTAATTATTCAAAAAAAAAAATGTTATGATTCAGTGAAACTCAATCAACAAGATATTCAATGCAATTAATTTGAGTCTAGTGCTAACTAGCTATGAAATATTTCTTTGAGAACTTTCTTTTTCTATTTTCAGCTCCTTCTGTAACTGTTATTTTTAAATTTAGGTAGGTTAGGGAATCGTTTAATATAATTTACTATTAAAGATTATTTTTACTCAAATTCAGTAGAGCAATAACATCTCAATAAAGCATCGGTATATGGTATATTAATATCTCAGGATTGGATGATGGCAATCCGGAAGTAAAAAAAAACTACTACCAACAAATAATATTTATTGGAAATATTTTTTCTTTATAGTATTGTTTCAGAACCGACGATTCGAAAGATTTCGCCCCCTTTTTCATACCATTTTGAACACTGAGGCAGAAGGGAAAATGCTCTGAAACGTCGGGGTTCAAAATGGTCTGTGGAAGGAGGGAAAGTCTTTTGAAACATCGGTTTCGAAACAATAATATTAAGGAAAAATATTTCCGATTGCTTGTTGGATGTAGTCTCTTTTTATTTCCAGATTGCCTTCATCAACCTGAGATATAAAATAAATTTTAAAAAATTACCAATAAATTAATTTCTATATAAAAAAATTATATTTAAAAAAAAACTAAAAAAACACGCTTCTAAAAAGTACAAAATAATGTAATACTTAATCAAAAAGTGTGGGGCGCAAAAACATGTACTTTTAATTAATTTCGACAAAGTGCCCCAAGCTTTTTGATTAAGTATTACAATATTTTGTACTTTTTAGATAAGAAGCGTGTTTTTTAGTTTTTTAAATATAATTTATTTTTTTACTTTTTAGTATTAATTATTTTTAGAGAGAAAAATTAGCGGAATTTAACAGAATGGAATGTATTTATTTTTATTATTTTTATATAATTTCATTTAAATTGAATAGGTAAACCAGTGATTCTCAATGTGGATTCCACAAAGGGAGGTTTGGGGTTCCCCGCGACTAGAGGTTAATAAAATAAAAAATAGAAAAACAAAAATAGTAGTTAGTAGTATCACCCCTCAAAAAATGTGTCATATAAAGAAAAAAATGCAAAATTTCGAGTCTAACTATTACCTTAGCTTATAGTCAAATAAAACCATTGATACTTAAGAATGCGGTGAACATCAATATTATTGTCTCAGTGATGCCATTTTTGTTGCTCTAAAGTTCCTTAACTTATAATACAATGATTACGTTACATTAGTAATGAATGAAAACATCATTTAAATTGTTTTATTTTGTTATTAATGACTTTTCAAATAGATGAGAATATTATTTATGAGTATACATTTTGAATATGTAAAAAAAACCTGTCCGATTCAAAAGGAGCATATGAGTATCACAATATAAAAAATTTCAAATAAGATTTTTGTTTAAATTTTTTTTTTTGTTTTTCAGTTTTACTTTATTTTTGTTTTTTTATTTTTTATAATATTTTATTGTTATATTTTTGTTTTTTGTTTCAAAATTGTATTAGCCAAACTGGCTTTAAACAATAAATCATTATCTTATCTTATCTTATTGCTAGGGGTTCCTCAGAAATAAGTGCTCTAGGGTTCTTTACTCTACAAAAGGTTGAGAAACACTGAGGTTAGCAATTATTTTTATAGAGAAATGTTTGAGGAATTTAATAGAACAAAAGTCACATTGATACATAGATACAGGTGAAGCGTGTAATAAAATAAAATCAAGTTATCAACGGAAAAATTAAATTTATTGTTTGAAATGGTAAAATATGAAAATTTAGTTAAATTAAATTTGCAGCAGGCGATAATCGGGAAGTATTTTTTTTATTCGTTTGATTATCCTCATAAAAATATATGTAAGTTTTCTGAATATACTTCTAGGTGAAATTTATTAAGTATCCTTCAGTATACATAAATATAACATAGTATCTCTACATTAATTGGCTGAACTTGTTCTAACATTTGCTTTCTAATAGGTATTGAGCAAGTTGCTAATTGATCCTCCCCAAGTCTGCAAAGCTGCTCCACCACACTATGGACAAGAACTGCATCGACCCCTCGCTATTATATAAAAGGACCAGAGTCCTGGGGGCTTTTCTTTCTGACGTAAGAGCCAACGGCTCCAGAGAAACCGATTCATTCACCTGGGATCTTTTATCTCCAATCCCATACAAAGGACATAGAAAAGCCAGGACTGAAAATAAGGATGGGAGGATATTCGTAAAAAAGAACAGGAGGGTAAAAATCGAATACTTTTATACAATTTTTACTTTCACTTACATAGAAATAAGCGAAAAATTGGAATAGTATCTTCGGAAATAGACTTTAATCCTAATATTATTATAAACCAGCTGCGAAGCCCGCCTTCGGAAGGCACATTGCTGACCAAGTGGCTACGTCCCGTGGACTCCGTAATGGGTTTTAAAATAATGATGAAATTTTAATACATTTTATTTGTCATTAAATTTTCGTGGGGTTTAAAATCAAAAAAATCGCGTCAGTGTCGCGTCGTCGCGCAAGTCGATTATAATAAGTATAGATAGATAGATAGAATGATAGATTTCTTTCATTTTTTTGAATTATATAACTTTTTTTAAAGTCCAAATTGAGATTAAACATATGAGGCGCTCAGAGCTAAAGTGCGTCAAGTCCAAAATTGTAAGCGTTTTGTTTGTTGCGGATTATTAATACTCGTTAATGGTGTATATTTTTAGAAACATAGTGAACTAAGTCCCTTTTATTGCTATTTTATAACAAATGGAAGCGTTTGTCTTTGGACCTCAAAAATTCTAATAAAATTTGGATCAAGTCTAAAATCTCGATCTTCATCCGTATTTAAATATTACTTTTTATATTATCTTATGATACAGGTGATAAAAAGTAATACAATGTTTCCATTTTCACTGTGTCATATTCATTTGATCAACATTTGGTAAAAAACATTTCAGAGCCAAAGTGGATCTAATCCATGAAATTATTATTTAAAATAAATTGCCATCTTAATTATTGTTTTAAAATTTTCAAATTATGACCCATATTTAAGTTAGTCTTCATACTACAACAATAAAAGAATTATCCACTATACTCTCACTTTAGGATTCATCTAGAGTTAATAAACTTCAATCTTGATTATATCGAAACTATCATTTATGGACTTGATCCACTTTAGCTCTGAGCGTCTCATACTCAAAATTTCAAAAAACAATTTCAAATTGGAAATAATCATTATTGATAATCAATGTGATTATTCTCATTTCAAATTGATTAATCGAATTTTGAAATTGATAATTCTCATTTTGAATCTGAAAAGATATATGTCATTAGAAGTAGGTATACGCGATATTTTTATAGTAAGAGTGCGGAATTTAAGATTTCTGATCACCAAAGCCGAATAAATACTCAGACGGTGTTTTTGTGTGCGTGCTGTTTCGATTTTCTTAAAATTATTAGTATTTATCAAGAATTCCTTTTATGTTTGATAGCTATAATAATTTATATTTTTTTTATTCAAGTTGTATATTTGTTAGAAAAATTATATCTATACCTACGAGTTTCATTGAAAAGATTTTGAAACCTAAAGGTTTTGGGTTAACATCCCGGAAAATGAATTTTTTACTTTCACTTAGATTTTTTATCTGAGCCTTTTAAAACAATATGCAAATAAATACATTTATTTTAATTAAATTTACTTTTAATATATCTTTAATTTAGTTCATTTTAACGTGTGATAAATGAAGTCATGTATACCAACCAACCACCTCATGCTATTTTAATGAAGGGATTTTGATGCATGAAATAGTTTTTTTTTTTTTTTTTTTTTTTTTTAATGATTAAATTGAAATATTTGCTACTGATTATTATTTAATTAAAAAATTTTTAAGCAGATATATTTGTCTGTATTTAAAAGAGCTTAAAAGATAAGATAAAATTTTTCTATTTTACAATACAAAATTAAGAATGCAGGATTAAGAATTAAATTGATATTATTGAAATATTTTTTTTATTGTTTCTTCATCTGAAACTACTAGCAGGGCCGGCCCTAACATAGGGCAAACGGAGCGGCCGCTCCAGGCGCCAAGTCACAGGGGTGCCTCTGAGTGTTTTTTTTTTTTATTTTATTTATTGTCCTCGGGAACATAGCCCATTTAGACAGCACATAAGTGGCCTCTGAGTGTTAAAGAAAAATAAAATAAATTTGTCAATGACCACTAGTCACCACTTTAAAATATAAGTATTTAATATTTAAATTGATTAGATATGTTTACATTAATCCATTGATTAATTTACACAAAATTAAGGTGAATGGAATTTATACTTATACCTTTATCAAAGATAGTTTTTAATGAATTTGGTGTTGGTACTTGGTGAAACATTTTTTTTATCAAATAATTTATCATAGATTGTATAGGGTGGCGCAAATCACTTTGATTATTTACAAATTTAATTAAAAAAAAAAGTAGAGCAGATATAGATTTAATTCATTGAACAGCATCAAGTACAACGTACCCTGGCTCACCTGAAGAACAACATTCGTCAAGATATCGCCAACATCCCTGTCGTGGAAAGAGTTGAACGAAACCTCAGAGTTCGATTTACGCAGTGTATTGAGAATATTGGACGACATCTGCCTGATAAAATTTTAATCTTTAAAACTTTGTAAACATAAAATGTATACGTTTTACTTGATGCTATTCAAAGAATTAAATATATATCTGCGTTACTTTTTTCTTAATTGAATTTCTAAATAAGCAAAGTTCGCTGCCCCACCCTATATAAGGATAGAGGTGTATTTTTCTCTTTTAAAGGACAGTAACAATTTTAAGAAAAAAAAAAATAGCGAATAGGCCAACAAAAATGTTTTAAATAGCTTACAAAAGGTAAGTAATATTTTTAAATACATAAATTATTTTTAAGTGGAGACGGATTGAACATTTGAGAGTGTAGCGTTAGAGCTCCCTTGAGTCGGAGGCTCGAGTTCAAGTCTCACAGTAAATTTAATGGGCTATAATATTTGTTTCTTACAATTATTTACTCAAAATAAGCACACACACATAGATAAACATATAGAAATAACACATAACTAAAGAATCTCAAAGAATTAATTTGGTCTAACTAAATGGACTACTAGTATCAGAGGCATAAAGTAATGTTTTTTTAATATCTTGAGAGTTCGGTACGCTTTCCTCAAATTATGTGATTTGGCAATTTTTTTATTCTCAGTTTATTAATAAAAACGAGTGAGCCGAATTCAACTCATTATAGCTTTACAAACGTTCGATAGCTTCCCATAAAACAATTCGATTTTTTCCTATTTTGTTTATTTTTCAAATGCAAGTTGTAAAGCTAGAAAGGTCAAAATCTCATCAGTTCTTTACGTAAACTAAAAGTATGTTCTTTAATTATCGAGAGTATCATACTCGTATTTAAAAAATATATTTATTTATGATTCAAATATTTATTCTAAACGGGCTAAGCAAAAAAATATAAAATTTTAGATTGGATTCAATATGGTAGGCTTGGATTTCGTGTGTGTTCAGAGTAAAAACTGAATAGCAATAATTTTAATTTAATTTTTAATATTAATTTTCTTTTATTTAGTATTTGTTTTTTCTCTACAGGCAAGGAACATTGGCGTAGTTAGGGAGTTTTCCTAAAGGGGCAGCCTGCCAGCTGATTAGCCACCACAAGGTTTCAATTTCGGTAATCAGATTGGAGATCAACTAACTTTTTAGTAGAATTGACAATTTTTTCAAGTCACGAATTTAATGAGAAATACGTAAGTGATGATAATGGAGTTTCGATTTTTCTAAGGGAGCAATGAGTGTTTTTAGGGGGGTAATGCCCCTTGCCCCTCTCCCCTAACTACGCCCATGGCAAGGAACGAAGTAAATAATAAAGCAGCCTATAATGTCAGTTATCTGACAGTTCTTGGGTCTCACAGGAATTGTGTTTTGGAAAGTCTAAAAGATATCATGGAGCTTAGAACCCTCCATCTTAATAGAATAGAAGATTAAACAGAAGCCGACTTTATTCTTCTAAATAAATATCTAATTAAAGGAAACCAAAGTGAAGAAAAGGAGAGAAAGAGTAAAGGAGATTTCCTAATTGGTTTTAGTAGAGCACAGATCAAGCAGCCTTCCTAGCGACCTTCATCGATCACATTTAGATTTATTCTTCTAAGAGCTGAGATAAATATTAATCCTCTGGGCGTTTAGTGAATTACTTTAATTCTATATATTTCTTGCTCTAATTGAAAGATTGGAAACAAAAGCTACAATTTTCAGTGTTCTCGATATACGAGTATATTTACGAGTATACTATACGTATTGTAATAAGTTTCTATCTATAACCTTGATTGTTTTTTAACCATATAAAAATAAGGAAAAAAAAATTATGAGTAAAAAGATTCAGCCGTGTCATTGATTCAATTATTATTCAATTTTAATATTTTTTAAATAATAGAAGAAAAACAATAATTCTCATATCAATATAGGGGGAAAAAAGAAGGGATAAGACGAATTTTTTTTCTTATAATAATAAAACTTAGCAAGATGCGAGGTAGGTTTCACAAAAAAAAAAAGAAATAAAACAAAATTGAGTTTTGAATTCGATATAAATCTTTTTCTACTTTCTCCTTACCACATACATTTCAAAAATATTACAAAACAAGTGTTATTTGTAAAATTATTTTTCCATTTTATAATCAGTTTAATTTGACTCCAGATGATGGGCTCACCCCCGAAATATATCAAATTCAAAACTCAATTTTGTTTTATTTCTTTTTTGTGAAACCTACCTCGCATCTTGCTAAGTTTTATTATTAAATTAAAATGTTTCACCTAGAACCAACACCTAACTCCTTAAAAGTTATTAACTTTTTTTCTTGTTTGTTATATTACCTTTTTCTCTTTTTCTTGATTTGGTTTTTGTATTATATTAATTAATTTTTATGTAATAATTTGGTCTAAAATTGTACATTAAAGGGGCAAGATGGCCCTACAGATACAATGTTTTTAATAAATAAATAAATTCGAATTATAATGAATTTAAAAGGCTAGTGCAGGGATCCCCAAACTTTTTAGAGATAGGGTCACATGTGAACATTGGAAACTATGGGCGGGCCGGATATAACATATTATACGGAAATTATATTAATAATACGCTATTATATGGCATTATGGAAAAGTTTCAAGGGCCTGATTTGGCCCGCAGGCCGTGGTTTGGGAACCCCAGGGTTAGTGCATCTTTTCAAGTTGGTTTCTATGAATTCCAATTAAAAATATACTCATAAATTTTCAAACAAGATTAATAATCATCTTGAATAGTAAAAAGTTCCATTTGATGACGGAGAATAATTTTAATAAATAATTATTGTATGATACATCAAACAGCTAACTAAACAATAAAATTAAATGAATTAATTAAAATAGATGGAATTAATGAATTGTGTAATTTTAAAAAGATAAACCATTAATTAGCTTAGAATTACTGATCAGATTATAATTTGAAAAAATATTTGCTCAAGATTCTAATGCATAACAAATATTATTTCGAATGTAAAAGATGATTCTAAAATATCGTAAATATTAGTAGGTGTTTTCGACTTCAAAAGTTAATAAAACCATTTGAAACAATTTGAGACGATTCGATTTCTTTATATTATGAAGATTTTTAAAGCATTCAAATTCATTGCTTTCGTACTTAATTGCACATTAAATAGGATGTTTTTTTTTTTTTTTTTTATTGACGTAAACCAATAATATATCCATAAATATATTGTGAGAGTTAAGAAATCGATTTTTATAAATATTGACAAATTCCTGCTCTGATAATGCCCTTAATCTATAGTCGAAACGTTATCAAGAGTTTTAAGTAAAAAAAAAAAAAAATAGCATTGCACCATGACTCTTTTTTTAATTTATATTTTAAAATTTCATCTATTCGTATGAACTTGTTATAATAATTTAAAAGCTTGAAAAAGTATCAAATAAAGGAGATGAAATACCACAATTTATTTATTTATTTTTTATTAAGCTGAAGTCCACATCTTCACAATGCTTGGGAATCGAAAAATTATAATTAAAAAAAAAAAAAAAAAAAAAAATAAAATGTAAAGTAAAAAATCACATCATCTAATAAATAATTTTTGTTTTCTGGAATTTATTAGAGTCAAGAGTCAAGAGAATTCAAATACTCACTTCTTCCTGTAGGTACTATAAATATATATAATAATAAATAATAATATTATAATTATAAAGAATTTTCTTCACTAGGATTTACCTGGAGAAATGCTTCAATGGAGTTATTAATATAGTATAATATAGTTGTCTTCTTCCATATTTAATGACTTCCATATAATTTTAATGAGAATTTTCGGACCGGAATGGAATGTGATCCCTAAAACCGAAGCGATTAGAAATCGATCAATTCTACCTACTAAGAGCCTCTCACTACTGATTTAAATGTCATTTTATTGATTAAATAATACAAAAAAGTAAATTATAATTCGTGTTTTGTAATTAAAAATATTCACTGTAATGACTAATAATAAATACAAGGTAAGATTTTTGAAAAATGCAATCAACTATAATAGTTTAGCAATCTGAAGGAGTGGTTAGGAAAATGTTTACTAGTCTGTTGCGCGTGTGAGTTTTCATGTGATCAACAGGAAAATAAAACGGTAAAACCAGAAAAAAAGCTCATCTTATTATTATGGTATAAATATGCAATTTCAATATTTGGTGGAACCATTTAAAAAGGGTTAAGCTTTTGTAGTAATATAAATTATATTAGGGTATTATTAGTATTATTAGGGTGGTCCATATTTTGGATATTTTCGCATTTTTACGCTGACAATGGCTCATATGGTTCGAAATAAATAAATAAAAATGTTCCCCAAGTTTCAAGTCTCTATCTCAATTATAACCTGTGCTCCCAGCGATATAAGTTTCTCATCTAAATTACATGGGGTTTTTGCCATTGAAAGATCAATTTTTTATTCCGGCCAAAGTATTGGTTCAAAAAATTTGAAACTCCTTATAATACTAGCTATCCATCAGAATTATTACAGATTTTTAGATATTATAATTTTGGAGTTGCAGCTAGATAAAATACGGCTATAATTATCTTAATGTTACTAAGTTATAGACTCCAAAATTATAATAGCTAAAAATCTGTAATAATTCTGATAGATAGCTACTATTATAAGGTATAGTATAGTATAGGTAAAGTCTACAGAGTTTCAATTTTTTTTTGAGGTTATAATTGAGATAGAGACTTGAAACTTGGGGGATATTTTTTTTTATTTATTTCGAACCATATGAGCCATTGCCAGCAATTTCTTTTAAATGTCCCAATAAGGAGATTATAATTTTAAATAAAAATAAATAATAAATTTCAGCTTATATAATATTCCTAATTTGAAAACCCTAATTGATAGTTATCAGCGAACTTATATTTGCACTCAGGTAAGTAAGATAAGATATGATTTAGAATTTTCTAGTAAACATATATAGGTATATAAATATACTTGGCAACTTTGTAAAATTTAAGAAATAAATTTTGTTAAATGAGTAATTAATTATACAGGAAAATTGTGGTTTAAATAAATATAATAAAGAAAGGAATTTATGAGTCCGGAAGCTAAACCTACTTCTGGACATGCTAGAAGATGAAGTTTTACATGCTAGTAGCACTCAAACTGATGAGAAAATTAAGGGGGATAATTCAGGGGGGGGGGTTTAAAGACCCTTTTTTTATATATAAAGTCGTATGAGTGCTCAAAAGTGATAAATCCCAAGTAAATGAAATTTGAAACTTAAATTTTATATCAGTTGGCTGTTGGAGTGTCACTAGTTTTGGTTCAAGTAAGATTGGGGTCCAAATTATTGTAGAGTGAATTTTCGAGAATTAAAACTATTTAATTTCTAAACAGAGAAAATTCAGAAAAATGCATTAGGGCAAGGAGAATTGGCATAGTTAGGGAGTTTTACTAGGGGGTAGCCGGCTAGCTGATTAGCCACCACAAGGTTTCAATTTCGGTAATCCGATTAGAGATCAACAAACTTTTTAGTAGAATTGACAAATTTTGGAAGTAACGAAATAATTTAATGAGAAATACATATGCCTCGTAATAATGGTGTTTAGATTTTTCTAGGGGGGGGGGGGGGCAATGAGTTTTGTAGGAGGAACTGCCCCTTGCCCCCCCCCCTACCTTAACTTTGCCCACGACAAGGGGGCTATATTTAAAAGAGCGTTTGAACATTTTATAGAATCCCATATTGTGAGAGTTCAGGGACGGAGGAACCGTGGGGTCGGGGGGGATCAGCTGACCCCTCTAGGAATTTGTCAAGGGGGTCAGCAGACCTCCTATAGAAATAAATTTTACCGTTACTTTACCAAAAAACGAATAATAATAATTTTTTTTTTTTTTTTATTAACAAAGGTATTGTTTGTAAGTTTATTACTCATATTTGCTAAGAATAACACAAGTATATATTGCTAATTAATTTCGTTTTATTTTAATAACTTTTGAACTTTTTTCTTCCAGTTTTCAATAAAACCACAGCTACAAACTGCTTAAAATGGGTCAAGTTGTTCCAATTTGCTTCAAAATTTTCTGGAGGGTGGGGCAGTCCCCCCGGTAGGCATCACTTTGCAAGTTTTGACCCCTCTGGCCAAAGATCGTTCCGCCATGCATGTGAGGGTTGGCTAAAAAGATTAAAATCCCCAAATTGTGTAGATGAATCTAAGCCATAAGGTTTTTTTAAGTGAATTTTAGATCGAGCATTTGGAAAAATTGAATTTAAATAAAAAACAATTTAATTATAATGATCTTTGATGTTTATTTAATACTATTCAAATAAGAATGGCCCGGGGGGAGCGTCAGGTCATTACCAGCTACTAAAAGATTAAAAGACATCTAAGGTCTTATTTGTGAGAATAATCAGAAGATATTCCATAATTCATTAAGATAATATTTGGACCTGTGAAATGTTAAATATGAAATGTGAAAAGACGAAGACGGTGGTAATGATCATCCTGGAGCATTAGCAATAGAAAGCTAGGAAGGGTCGGCATGTTTTCGTCCAACAAGATAGGAGAAAGGTGAGCTTTTTGGTGGGGATCGGAGGGTGAGCTGTGCCGATTTGCTCCATTGGATTCAGGCAGGTTGATGCTGTCGCTGGATCTTGAGGCTGCGGTCACACCGTTAATCTGCCCTCGAGAGAGGAACAAGTGTCGGCTCTGCATTCGAGCCCAGTCGGAAAAAGGTCACAGCATTTGGAACATACACTCACTCACTCACTCACTCACTCACTATTTGCAGATGAATGATCCAACGAGGAAACGAACGCTTCACGCGATTCCATTCATCCTTCGTATAACCTTGAAAGAGAACTTCTCAAATCTGAGGTTATTTAGGTAATTATAGGGCAGAAACATCATTAAAATAGAAAAAAAATATTAAGGTAGTTAGTTATAGGTAGGCATCCAATTATCAATTTGCTATCATCTTTAAAATGGAATTTTTGCTTCGTCTGTTTAAATTATTTATATTCCATTACTTCATTGATTTTTATTTAAGGAAAAAATCTCAAATTCGCTTCATATATATCAGTAGCATGCGCATCCTTAAAATTATTGGATGACAAAAAAGACGATTTTGAATACATTAGAACCTTGTTTATCCGGACTAACTAGGACCAAAGGCAAACCGGATAATCCGGATACATGTGTAATAAAAACAAAGCAAATTCTCAAATAAGCAAATTTGAATTTATTGCGATAAAAAACATGTTTATATCAAAATTACATAGAAATGTTTAAAAAAATACATGAGCTAAAAAAAATATATAATTATAATTACGTTTTTGCTATCAGAGTTAAAAATTATTATCTATGTACTAGGTGTACAAGTATGGAATGCGGATTTGAGGAACAGATGACGCATAAAGATTTGACATAGATGGCATTTTATTGCCCCATCAACAAGTGTCAAACGCCCATAAGGGATAAATTTTAAAAGTGTTGCATAGTATTGTTTTGATGTGTTCAATATGTTGAAATTTGTGCCAAATAAGAGCATTCGCCGACAGCATTAATTTTTTGTTTTCATTCGAAGAGAACTGCTGCTGAATCATACCGAATGCTTCGAGAAACTTATGGTGAACATAATCCATCGCAAGATACGTGTGAAAGATGGTTTTGGGGTTTCAAAAATGGTGATTTTGTTGCGGACAAAGAACACTGAAAACCGCCAAAAAGGTAAGAAGATGCAGAATTTTAATCATTGTTGGACTAAAATGATTGAAACGGTTAATACCAAACGCTACCAACAACAATTAATCAATTTGAACAATTCGCTGCTCATAAAACGATCAGAATATCAAAAAAGACAACATAAGGTCATTTTTCTCCATGACAATTCTCCATCATATACGGAAAAACCGGTTCCCGAGACGTTGGAAGCACTCAGCTGGGAAGTTCTATTCTATGCGGCTTACTCACCAGACTTTGCTCTTTCCGATTACCACTTGTTTGCATCGATGGGTTCGCAGCAAAAGGAGAAGATTATTAATGGCGTGCTATTCACAAATTGCTCGAAAGATGGAAAAAATGTATAACAATCGATGGAGCATACTTTGAATAAAGCACTTTTTATCATTCTTCCAAATTTAACATGTTTTTTTAGAAAAAAACCGCATTCCATACTTGTACAGTTGGTAAACATTTATTAAAATAAAAATGTGTAGAAATTCGATCCGGGTAATCCGGAAGTCCGAATAAATGAGGGCCGGATAAACGAGGTTTTGCTGTATTATTGTAAAACAAAGTAGGTAAATAATGACTGAAAAGTTTAATAGAAAAATAATAGATGCTGATGTGTGCGGAGGGTATAAAAATGACTTATGAATTTCATTATTCTAAAATTTTAGGAACTCATTCAGTAAATATAACTAATCGACTTCAAGCAGTGGATGGCGATGACTTTTCAACCAGGGGATGCTGTGCAAAAGAATCCTTCATTTTTTTAAATTTTATTTTATTCGTCGCTGTTTTTTTTTGTAAAATTAATCGATAACCATATCATATAATTTTTCGTTATATTTCAGATTTTTTTTAAGTTAATTTTAAAGAAAAAGCGGATACTTCACTTCACTTCAGCTTCTTCTGCTGATATTTCAATTCCAAATACTTTTGCCAAAACATATTTTACTTCATCTTTCACGATTAATTTTTTTATGTAATTTATAGATTTTAAATGAAAGTCATGCATCGATTACATGTAAGCTAGATCACTTTTCAACCTCATAATATAAAAAAAATTACGACAAGAAGGCTGAAGTGATTAAAATAGGAAATCTGGAATAGTTTTTTTCATATTCTTTAAATTTTCTAACGTTAAAAAGTTCAGTAAATTTTAAATTTTCGATATCTCGAAATGGATTAGTTGTATAGTATTGAAAGATTTTTTAAAATTTTAGAAATTTTCAAATATACTTAAGACGGTATGAAAATACTTTTGACATTTTGACATTTGGGGGATGCGCCGCATTCACAGCATCCATGTCCCGCACGCCACTGACTTCGAGATATCGAAAATTTAAAATTTATGGTACTTTTTAACGTTAGTAAATTTAATGAATATGAAAATAATTTTTCAAATTTCCTATTTAGACAATCCGCTCTGTCTTTAAAATTTCACTTGGAAAAAAAAATGTTAAATTTAAAAAATAATGAAAAATCCTATGATGGTATTCTAAATTCTATGTTAACGATGAATTTTACAAAAAGAGCCAGGAATAAAATACAATTTAAAAAATGAGTTTTTGTTAGGACAGCATACCCTGGCTAAAAAGTCACCGCCCGCCACTGATATAGGTATATAATTATACTGATATTCTATTAACTATAGTTAAATGAGTTCAAATTATACTGAATAATGATACTGACTTTCTCAAGTACAGAAGGTCAAAAAAGTTCGATTTGATGAGTAATTTTAATTCAAAGTTAATTAGTTATAAACAGTCAATTTGTTTTTGCTTTTTAGGATTCGTAATAAAAAATCTTAATTAAAAGCTATAGGGATCAAAAATTTTTGTCATTAAAAAGTGTTTCATCAGTTTCAATTCAACAAGTGTCCTGTATCTTATAAAGCTGTTTCTCCACTTTCATCTTGAATTCAAAGAAACATCTTAGTGTACTGATTAAAATACATAAGTAAATTAATTAAATTATCACCAAAGGGAAAATGATTAGAATTAATTAGAATTCGAAAGTTTGACTGATTTAGATCATTCAAGTTGTTTAATTAATTAATTAAATTTGTATTTATATCACAACTATTTCTTGGTCTATTAGCGAATAAATTGTATTTCGAAATAGTTGTAATTGAATTTCAATAGACAATTAACAGTTGAAGGTTACCTTGGTTGAAACCAAACAAAAAACCACCAAAGAATCATCTTGGAAATGATTAATTGAGTTTAAATGATTTAAACGGTGAAATAAAAAATTTGTTGAAAATCAGAATGTCTATGAAAAGATACTTTGTCAGATATTTATTATACATTCACAGATATTAGAGATTGAATAAAAAATTATTAAGCTTATGATATTACCAATGGGTTTTAAAATAATAATTTAAATTTCCTAATTTAAATAAATTTTATTTATTAGTGGATTTTAAAATTAAAAAAATCACGTCGGAGTCGCACATAGGGGTGTTGTCCCTATTTAGCGGGTCAAAATTATTTTTAAGGGTTCCAATAAACCTAGAAACTTGAAATTTGGCAGGTAGCTAAAGTTTGATGATGATATAAAGATAGACCATTAGGTAAAAAAAAAAAAAAAAAAATAATAATAATGAGCTTCAAAAAATGGTTAACGAAAAATTTATTTTTATTCACCCGATTGATTGGGGTACCGTTGAATAGGTCTTTTAAAATCCAACTATAAATGTCATCTTGTAATTTCAATTTTGACGCCCCAGTATTGCGCTAATAGCTTACAAATTTGCTTGCGCCTTGCTGTGCCTCTATCTCTTCAATCCTTTGATTTAAAATCGTCGTCGCGCAAGCCGATTATAACAAGTATAGAAAAGAAAATATTTATAAAAAATATATGAAGATGAAGGCCAAGCCTTTGAAACTATTGACTCTTAAAAATAAAAAGATCATTTGAAAACCGATCGTGCAGAGAATATGCTCTAGTCCGCTAGTATGGGTGAGAATATTGTAGGCTTCTGTAGTAGGGTTAGCTAGGCATGATCGATAGGGTTTTCATCAGGTACACAATGATTCTTGAAACTTGTATTTCAAAAGATATTTATTTATATATTTCTATTTATAAATGACCAGCTGCGAAGCCCGCCTTAGGAGGGCATTTTGCTAGCCAAAGGGTACGCCCCCTTGACTCCCTACTGGGTTTTAAAATAATAATTTAAATTTCCTAATTTTAATAAATTTTATTTGTAATGACTATTAGTAGGTATTAAAATTAAAAAAATCCCTTCTGCTTCGCCATGCAAGCCGATTATAATAAGTATAGATAGATAGATTTAGTAGTCCCTGCGGGCTGTGATATATTCGATTCAGCCAAAATTTCATCATTTTGTACATATTCATGTTTAGAAACATTAGATTTTGCTTCCTGGTTTCAGAATTTACAGATGAAAATGCAGGGAAAAAAAGATCAAATCTTTATGTGAGAATTTAGATTTAGAACAAAAATGTGTATTAATAAGCTTTGTGTCAAAATTCAGCATTCTCTCTCAAACCATTAATAGACAACTAAATGATCAAATCCCCAAAATTTAACTTACTTATTTATTTATTTTTTAATATATATTCATAAATGTTCAGGTAATTTCATAAGAGAGAGAGAGAATTTGCCTTCGCCAACTTTACTCGAATAAGCATAGGTTTGAGCATCTTAATAGATAATTTTCTTATCTTTATCACTTTTTATCTAAGACACTAAAAAATTAGAATATATCCAGTTCACCGGTTTCATTTTTATTGAGGAGATTATTAATCAGCTAAGACTACTAATTAACACTTTTTGCCTTCTATATAAGACAAGGCTGTTGTCAGTTCTCAGGGATAATTAAGAAGATCTATCTTGAGCAGCTTTTGTTTCTAGATGCGATTCGCACGTTATCTTTTTTTATTATTAAATATTTAAAAAAAAAAATTTTAAATTTCAATTTACTTTCATAAAATTAAGAATTAAAAAAAAAGACTAATATTTAAAAAAAAAAATCTGAAAGAACTGGTCTTTTGTCGAAATATGCTGAAAAGTGAAAAATCGGGTTTTATTTAAAATAAGCATCCATACTTTTTAGTCATCTGAGTATGGAAATTTTTCAGGTTCTAAAGAAAAATTTATTACCTACTTTTTATTGAATTTTAAAATGAATGTTCTTTAAAATTGCTTTGTTAATAGTCTTAGAAAATTGCAACACATTATTTCAAAGAGTATTAGATGTAGAAAATATTTATGTTTCCTTATAAATTATTGGAAATGATGAAATCATCGGAAATGCGTAGATATCTGTATAAAATTTCAAGTAAGTCGGTCCAGTAAAGGTAAGAATAAATTTGATTACAAGAATTTACACAAAAAGACAAATTGCCAGAGGAATCATGTTAAAAATAAGTATTAGATAGATATTTTTTTTATGCGAGTATTTCTTTTATTATAAGAAATATACAATTAAAGCTTCTTCTTCTTGTCATAAAATAAGTATTGGGAAACTGATAATTTCAATACCTTACCTGGTGGTCTAAATTGCAACTAGCCACTGTGGGCCAAAAAATTAAGCCACGGCTCTACCAAGGTTCCTAAGGAAACTGAGAATTCCGATACGCTATCTGGTGGTCTAAATTGAAACTAGCCATCGTGGGCCAAAAAATTAAACCACGGCCCTATCAATAGGTACCTACATAATAAAAAAATTAAATTTCAAAAGCTTTACTTTAATCTTCAGTCTACTACAAGTATTTCACTCAAATATTCATTAATGACTTCTTTTTTTTTATGAAATTGATGAGAGAAGGAGTTAGACCAAAAAAGCGCACCCCCTAAAGGCCTGGATTGGCCCCTCCATCGTGAAAAGAAGAAGAGGGAATTTTATGGGCTGGGTAGGGGTCGAATGTATCTGTGAAAGCGCTTCTTGGTAAAAATTCTTCCATTAACCCTCCAACCCTCAAGTCTCAAATTATTAAATATAATATTTACATATATTTAATTTACATGTATATACTAATTTCCATCAAGTATATAAGACACACTCATTGATTCCTTATAAAATTCGATTCTGAATTTTGTTGAATCTGCTAAAATTGATTATTTCCGGGTTCTTAAAGAAAACGTAATGTCATGCCCACTTACAACATGATTTTATTATTCCGCTGAAGTTTGATGGTAGACAGACAGGTAGAGGTAACTTACCTGAAACAAAAAAAGATAAATGCAATTATTAGTTTAAATTAATCCAATTAACATGCATGTAAATATTCTATATTAATAAATAATAAGTAGCATGTATACATAAATAATAATAATTGATGAAAATGACATTTTTTTCAATATAAAATGTATTTCGTTGGCCGATTTCAATTAATAAATTCTTAAAAGTTTATGAAAATGGTGCGGTTTGCAGATTTGCATGCGATAACAAGGAATCTTTTCGCTTGCTCTCAATTCCTCATTCTCAGAGTTTATTCAAAGCACAGGTTATATAAAAATACTTTTAGACAAAGATAACTCTGATGCAATGTGTAGAAACAAGAAGACATATAACAAAATGTCCCAATGGAAACATTAAATATATTATATGTTTCTTTTCAGCTTGGGCAAAAATAATTACTACTAGTTTACTTTCAAATTGAATGCTTAATGCGGTTTATTCTCTAACCTACACATTTGAAAATTATTCTCAAACTTTCAAAGTAAACATAGTATACCTATGTCACTAAACTCTTTAAAATTCAAGTCTTCAATTTATTAGAAAAACTTTTAAACTAGTTTCGCATATGAAAATCTAAATAAATAATAAAACGCAAAGTGCAATCAATTTGAATTAAATGGTAAATTTTGAATTTATTTAATAAATAACCTCCTCCTTTTTTCAAAGTCGGTTAAAAAGATAAAATGATGATGAATATGAGTTTAGTTTGAAATTATGATTGCAGAAACTTGAGCTTTAGCAGTGGTGTAAAACATGTTTAAATCAAAAGCAGGAAGGTCTTGTGATTAAAGCAAGGTTCACAGTAGTTTTCTTGAAAGCTAACGCTATTATTAACTGTGTTCACAATAGATAATTGACATAAGAGCTACCCAAATAATGATTCCATTTTTTCTGATTTTTCTGCAGTTTTTTTTTAGCTAGAAAGCAGGAAATCTCATAAATTCTTAATTTTGTAAATAGAGGGTGGGGCATAAAGATCTACCACATTATAAAGAGGTATAAAAAAAATGAAAAAAATTAGCTAGAAAAAAACTGAATATATTTTGAAAAGAACATAAGATAATTTTTTTTTATTTAAATGTGTTTTTAACATTATATCAGATGGGAAAAAAAAAGGGGGGGGGGGAATTGCAAAAAAAATAGAAATTCTAGCTTTTTGGACCAAACTATTAATTTGGTGGATTTTTGCATTTAGCCTTCTGGGGCTCCACAGAATATGTATACAAAATTTGATTGAGTTTGGTCAAAAGGAATAGAATTTTCATTTTTTGACCCTCCCCCGTCCATTTTGGTTGGTTAGTTTTAGCATTTCTAACCTTTTTGGGGTCCACAGAATAGGTATACAAAATGTGATTGAGTCTGATCGAAAGGGCTAGAATTTTCATTTTTGACCCTCCCCCCCCTTTTTTTGTCTGATAATATTTAAAACACATTAAAAATTATTTTATGTTCTTTTCAAAAATATATTCAGTTTTTCTAGTTATATTTTTCCATTTTTTCATACCTCTTCAAAATTTGATGAATATTATGCCCCATCCTGTATATTGATAATTTTTGGCACCAGAACAATCTTTCCACGAGCATTTTGAATTTTTGGTGGTATCTTAATCTTGACAGTTCAATAGAAAAAAAATCGTGCTTAAATTTACAAAACGTTATTTGTATAATATTTTTTTCTAGTTACACATAAGTAATTTATTTTTAATATATTTACATTATATTTCAAAAGGTGCTTTTAGGATGCATCAAAAAATAGTATTTAGTATGAATTTGACCTCGAGCATATAGTTCGATTTATTTACAAGAAATATTTGGTCAGTTCACTTTATATTACTATAGGGGGGAAAATTAAAAAAAACTTTATGTTGTAAAATAATAATAATAATAATTTAGATAAATAAAAAACATGTTTAAAAATCTGAAACAACTGAGAGTAAATTTTTATACCTTTTTAATATGATCTGATTCAATAATTTATTTGTGATTTCGCCTGAAAAGGTCCAGATAAAAGATTACTAGATGAAAATTATGGATCAATTATTTATCGTAGGATAGCAAATAAAAATCAGAGGTCAATTTATGAGTGAAAACAAAAATATGCATTTCGAAAAGTGCAGTTTAAGCCTTATTAGATTAACAGGACTGCTAAGGTACAGTTAAATTGAAATAAATTTTTCCTCATGAAGCATCATCTCGGAAGTTTTTTTCTTCAAGATTCTAGGACAAGCGATGCATCTTTAGATTTTATTTACTTGTTGAATTTAAAATGAGTTCATGTAAAAAATTCAAACTGTTATATATCATAACAAAAACTGTTGTTAAAACATTTTTTAAAGTGCTTTTCTTAGCTAATTCCAAAAACCTTCCTTTTTAATAAATTGCCTGGCGGTGTTTAAAAAAAGAAATCAGTAAAATTATATTATTCTAAATAATGTACCTAATTAACTAAATTTTATGAAAGAAGAAAATATTTAAAGTACTAACTTGTTGAATTAATTTTTCATTAAAAGCAGTAATTTTTTAACATAATTTTTATGTGTCTTTCTAACCTAAAGAGGTTTTGAAATGACTATAAATGGATGTGTTGCTAAAACAGTTAATTTATTAAATTAAAATATATTTACAAATGAGATTTACAATTAATTAAAATATCTTACCTAAAACAAATCGATTTTTATAGTCAATAATTATATATAGTTTATAATATTAATATAACAATTATACAATAGTGTGTTTTGACATTTAGAATTATTTGTCCTGTAGGCCAAGGTTATAAC
Source organism: Forficula auricularia (assembly GCA_024734495.1). Classification (NCBI taxonomy): domain Eukaryota; kingdom Metazoa; phylum Arthropoda; class Insecta; order Dermaptera; family Forficulidae; genus Forficula; species Forficula auricularia. The sequence continues at coordinate 3,048,022 of JALMQS010000070.1, forward strand.
ATAGGTATTTGAGAATAAACAAATTAATACCAACTTTGGAATAAATCAAATTGAGTAGAACGCGGGAAATACGAAAGTATTTTTACATCTCCCCACCAGAGGGGAATTCGGAGAATTGTCCACTGTTCAATCCGGCTCCATATCGTATGGCAAGAGCTTACTGATATGGTACAACTTTTGAATCAGATCTTCGGCATCCATTGTCCACTTCACATATTCTATTTGAAATTCCTCTTAATATTTTATATGAATTTGATCTGATTGGATCTAATTTGCCAAACAATTTCTTTTTTGAATTGAATTTTAGTTTTTTGTTTGATTTTTTTCATTTTGTTGTTTTCTTCACTAGGAATGCCAGCTATTTTTTCTTTTTCTTCTTTTTTGTACTAGTATTAGATTTAATTTCCAATTTCTTAGTTTCTCCTTCACCAGATTCTATTTTAACTTCATTTACTTGAGAATCAGTTTCTTTATCATGAACTTCTAATTTCAATTTTTCTGATGGATTAATATTTGTTTCAATTGAATCAGAATTTTGTTCGCTTTTTATATTGATTTCTTCTTTGATAAGTAAATGTTTCTTTTTTGATCTTGATCGTTTTTTCTTGGCGAAGGATTTCTGTTTTTTGATCCTTCAATTTTTCTAATGGATTAATATTTGTTTCATTTGGGTGTTTATTATAAACTTCACTATTAATTTTCAATTTTTCAGAATCCTTCATTATTTTTAGTTGTATCCATCGGATGATCATCAATTAATAATTGATCTGTATTTTTCATTTGATTCAGCTGAATTTTCTTCGATTATTTCATTTTTCTTTTCTTCTTGGATTAGATTGTCTTTATTTCTTTCCTTCTTTAATACGTAATCCTTTATGGATCCATTGTCGGCATATACTTGGAGAAAGGATTCGCGCCATGCTGTCCAGTCTCCATTTATTGACAATTTTATTAGTGTAGAGCTATACCAATCAATGGCATTATCTTCCAAAAAAAATCGTAACGTTTGAATTTTTCTCTCGTTACAACGCATAGTGTCTTTCATTTCATTTTCAAAAGCAATCTATCCATTGAATCGCATTTTTTTCTCGTTAAATTTTCTCCAGTGCAAACAATTTTTCGATTTGAGAAATGCTTATTTCTTTATTAATGCAAGGTTTAATATCATTGTCTTAAATAATTCAAGTAAATCTTCTCTATTTGTCAACTTTTGGAGTTTTATTTGCATCTTCCTCCAAATAAATTTCATTGAAAACAAAGTTCATATCTTGATCAAAATATACCGGAACAATTTCTGCTGGTAATGTTAGAGTGATATTTCGAAACTGACCTTTTTTATCATACTTTTAGAGCAGTTTTTTATTGAAGAGAGAGTTCGAATAGTTCCGCATGCTTTTCTTGATCCTGTTGATTTTCTGGGGAAAAATATATGTCGTTTCTTCTTTAAATAAACGAATTGTGCTTCATATCTTGTTACCAGTTTATTCTTCTTTTCTTCTTTTTTCAAATATATTTGAGCTTTTGTGGCTTCTGTCTTTTGTTTCTTTTTTTTCGACGAAAAAAATCGATTTATAATGTGTCTTTCTAACCTAAAGAGGTTTTTGAAATGACTATAAATGGATGTGTTGCTAAAACAGTTGATTTATTAAATTAAAATATATTTACAAATGAGATTTACAATTAATTAAAATATCTTGCACCTAAAACAAATCGATTTTTATAGTCAATAATTATATATAGTTTATAATATTAATATAACAATTATACAATAGTGTGTTTTGACATTTAGAATTATTGAGTCCTGGTAAGGTTATAACATAGGTATTTGAGAATAAACAAATTAATACCAACTTTGGAATAAATCCAAATTGAGTAGAACGCGGGAAATACGAAAGTATAAAAAATCAGAGGAAAAAAGGAAACAATTAAACTCCGTGTTAAATCATACGACCAATCGCAACGTTTCGCTAATTTATTGTAGCATCATCAGGATCTTGATCAAATTATTTCATGACAAAGTGTTTTAAAATAATTTGATCAAGAATAATGAAACTACAATAAATTAGCGAAACGTTATACTTGCGATTAATCATTTTATGATTTAACACGGTGTTAAATTGTTTCCTTTTCTCTGATTTGTTATATCTAAAATGCTGATTATAGAACTGAACAATAATAATGGTAATTTTTATATCCAAGTCGAATAATATAAAAATAAAAACCTTATGTCTTTCTTTTACACTTCATTCGAATTGAATTTCAATTTATTTGGATTCATCCCTCCTTTTATCACTTGAAAATATTTAATTTATTCTCTTCCTTTAATTAGAATTAAACCTTTTAATTGATAAAACTATTTACCTGAAGGTTTATTACTAATAAATAATAAATACAGAATTATAAATTTAGTGGGAATAATAGTTAAAAGTTGAAGTGCTCTTTTCTGATTAGATGGAACCTAGGGAAAATTTCGGAACCCAACTCCGAGTTACCCTATATGATAGAGATCACTTTGTTGACTAGTGACGCCTGAAGAAGGTTATTAGTTGAACAGAAATCTATTAGTAAACTTATATCTACTTATCTACTAATCGGACAATAATCAGGACAACAATTTTCATATTTACATGAGCCATTTTTAAATAAACGTAAATAATTTCTGTCAGAGAATTTCAAATGGGATAAAATTTATTCAGATAAATAATGTTATTTCTGTTAAATACAGCGAATTAAAAAAAATATTATAAGTTTTTTTTAAGAGGCGAGAAGGTACAAAAGCTATAAGTAATGACGTCATGAGTGCCTCAAATATCGTTTGGTTGGAGATTTTCATTTTTTGACCCTATACCCCCCCCCCATTTTGGGCTGTTAGTTTTTGCATTTTTAGACTTCTGGGGTCTGATTGGTATACAAAATTTGGTTGAGTTTGGTAAATGGCCAAGTTTTCATTTTTTGACCCTCCTCCCATTTTGGGCGGTTAGATTTTGCATTTTTAGACTTCTGGGGGTCTGATTATGTATACAAAATTTGTTGAGTTTGCTCAAACGGCCTAGATTTTTAATTTTAGCCCGCTCCCCCCCCCCCCCTACACCCCCCCCTTAATTTTGGGTCGATATGCACCAAAATCTAATCAGCTCTTAATCTCAATGGTCCAAAACTACGGGGAAATTTAGTTTCGATATTCAAACTAGTTTTTAAAACTAGCTCGTCCACAAAATTTGGTAACGCACAGACTAACAGACTAACAGACATTTTGACAAAACAATTATTATCTCGAAAAATATAATTTTTTCGATGTTCACTTATTAGGCCTTTTTTGTAGACCGAAACGCCATGGTTTCGCTCAATTTTTTTAATCAAAATAGTTTCAGCCGTTTTTGAGATATTTCGAAAAAAAGAAGGAAAAAAAACACTTTTTTAATGCACGATTACAATACTTGACCATACCCTGTATGGTAATGTAAAAAGATGAAAATTCCACTAGTTTGGTCCGAAACGTCGACTTTCGAATAAAAAAATAGTTATAATTATCTCTTTTTTTTGAACGTTGGACTGCCTCATCAAAATCCATTAAATTCACTTATCAGTCCGTCTCCAAAAACTACTTCAATCTTACCATAACTTTTATTTTAATAGTTTTATATGAATTATAAGGTAGGTATAGGTACCTTTATGATTTTAATGAAATTCTGATTTATTTTTTTCAATGACTGTCGGTAAAAGGTGAGCCAGGTAGACGTTGCCTATGAATCAAGAAACTTGCCTGGATCCAAGCCCTGTCACTGCAAATATTTGGCCGGCTATAATCTGATCCCTACACCAATTTAAACACACTTCCACGCACACAAACACTTTCATGGAAAAATAAATAACCCTAACTGTGACGACAAGCTAATTGGGCATTTAATTCTCGAGGCCAAGAAAAACAAAAAAGTATTTGACTCCATCACCGACTGTTAAAAACTAAAATAAACTGATGTGGCCATCCACATGACTTTACCACACGCCTGGGTCCTCTCTTATATTTAATATTGAATTAAAATAATTAATAATTATTTTCGAAAGAACCTCCTTCTTAATTTTGGGCCCATTAGAAATTAATAAGTAATATCTTCTTTTAATTATGAGACTTTTTTAAAAGAAATATCACCTTTCTTCGATTTTTGTTTGAACATATTTTTGACCAAGAAATAAATTGATAGTTCTAATTGAAGGAGACAATAAAAGAGTGTGTCTTCTGCTGGAATTCCAGCAGAAGACACACTCTTTTATTGTCTCCTTCAATATATACAAATTCTGCTACTCTCGGCAAAAACTTTTATTTTAGGTTAAAAATAAAATGAGAGAGTCTTCTGTTTTTTAAATAAAATAATTTTTAATTATTTCTATCTTATTTTTAACCTAAAATAAAAACAATTCTGTTACCATCGACAGTGAAATCTTTTATTCAACTAATAAAAAACTTTTATTTTGATAGTTCTAATTTTTGAACCCTCCAATTTTGACCTCCGAAAAAAATAATGACTATTTTTTTTAGTATAGGTTTATTTTATTGTATATTTCATTTTTCTAGGTTTTTTAGTTTGAAAATCTTATAATTTCAATTTTTCGCCCCCCTTTAATTTTGGATTCGATTTCAACCAAAATCTAATCAGCTCTTAACTTGAATGCACCTAAACTACATGTCAAATTTCGTTTTGATATTCACACTAGTTTTTGAACTAGTGTGTCCATAAAAATTTGGTACTATCGTACTAACAGACATTTTGACAAAACTGTTTATATCTAGAAAAATATCATTTTTTCGATGTTTACTTATTAGGACTTTTTTGTAGACCGAATCGCCATGGTTTAGCCCAATTTTTTAATCAAAATAGTTTCAGCCGTTTTCGAAAAAAATGAAGAAAAAACAACTTTTTTCATACACGATTACAATACTTGACCATATCGACCCTGTATGGTAAAGTAAAAATGTCTATATGAGTTTAATACATTATTTTCCGACTTCAACTCCACTTGACCAAAATTCCTCCAGAATTCTGTCTTCACAGTCTTGCTGTTAGACACCAACATATTTATGAGAGGCCGATTCGAACAATACCTTGTGTCATTTACAGACGATATCTAGTTTAATTTTCAAATTTTATCCTAAATCATTTTGGACATTTTTTTCAAGTTTTTATTTTTGAATCGTTTTATTTTATGAAGCTTCCCGTATTTCTTAACAACCAGGAATTAGAAAAATGATTTCCTAAAAAATCCTATCTAATTATAGTCGCATAGAAATTAACGATTTTTTTTTCATTAATCGTAATGGCAATTGATGGAATTTTCATGTTATTTGTAGAATGGAAATGTCACATAATGCCATGTAAGGTCATAATGTGAATGATGCTTAAAGAATTTTGTCGATCTCTGTCTACTTTTCTAATTACCCTTTAAAGGAACACACTTAGAGTAAATTTGCCAACATAAAGTAAGAAATATTGATTCAAAAATCACTAAATACAATGATAACGAAATTTCGCAATTTGGAAAATATCATCATTTAAAAGTGCTAAGGGAGAATGCTGTAGAGTTCTTGGTGAATCAAATTTAAATAAATTAAAGAAAATTTAAAAATATAAAGTTCTAGGTAGTTTTTTCTGTGAACTCCTGAAGATGGGCTCGTACCCCGAAATATATAGGTATATGTTTTTAACTTCAAATTCGGACTTTTCCATATCAAATTCAGGATTTTAAAAATCAAAGCGGACTTTTCCATATCAAATTCAGGATTTTAAAAATCAAAATCAGACTTTTTAAAATCAAATTAAGAATTTATTAATAAACAGTGGAAAAAATAGAAAAAAGTTATAGGTGAGAAAAATTTTTAATTTAATTTAACTGTCAGGTAATGTTTTCAGGTAAAAAACTAAAATTTGGTGTATTGTAAGATATTTGCAAACCAATTTTCACCTCATTAGCTAAATCTATTCTAAAATAACAATTTATATTATCGGGAAAGGTTTTTAGGTAAAAAGCTAAAATTTCATGCTAACAAGTATCTTGTCTTTTATTTTTGTGAAAGCTACCTAAAATTTTTTAAATTTTCTTTACTTTATTAAATGAAATTTTTCTATTTTGATCTCATGATAATAAATTGTGTTAAGGGAGAATGGTGTAGGTTCTTGGTGAAACATATTAAATAGAGTAAAGAAACTTTTTAAAATTTAAAATATAAAATACTAGGTAGGTTTTACATAAATAAAAGATCAGATGATTGTTTAGCACGACTCTATATAATTATTTTGGGGTATAAGCCCAACTTCAGGTGTTCACAAAGGACACTGTGAAACCTGAAAATGGGCTTATACCCCAAAATAATTATATAGAGTCGTGCTAAACAATCATCTGATCTTTTATTTATGTGAAACCTACCTAGTATTTTATATTTTAAAAAGTTTCTAAAAAAATTTTCTTTACTTTATAATAAATTTTTTCTAAAATGAAAATAAATTTCCAATTAAGGTCGAAACATCAAGAAAATATCCTAATCTTAATTTCAAAACTCAATCAATTTTTTTCAATCCCCTTGTCGCAAGATTTCTTCACCTTCAATTGAAATTCTGCTCTGCAGACAAACCACATTTTATCTAATTTCCTCGATTGCGTTTGATCTTATGATCAATTACCGAGGAGAATACCAATTAATTCAATTATCATCGAACTATGATGAAAAATGCATATGCGGCAAATTTTTATCGTTTGTGTCTTGTCGGTTGCATATAGCAAATCAAGGTAGGCAAAACACGTCACATCAGGATGGACACGCGTCTCGCTCGTAAACACCGCAAATGACAAGAATTCAAGGTTAAACCAAGGATTGCTTTTCGAGTACGTGTCAAATTTTTCAATATCCGAATGGAAAAATAGATATTTTTATCACCTTACTAATTGGCACATGTTAAAAACCAAACATATATGCGAATGGTGCTAACAAATATATTGATTTTGAAGTTGGGATTTTTATGGTCAAATCGAAGTTTGGAAATCTGTTTTTGGGACAAGCTCACCAGTATATTAGAAATTTTTATAGTTACGAGGTACTTAAAGCGCTGTCTCTACACGTGTTGATAAGCTACTGCAGAAGTACTCTAGATAGTATAAGAGATATATTACTTTACCAAACCTAGAATGGGAAAGAGTTGATGAAATGATGAAAAAAAAATCAAAATTTCTCCGATATTTAACTAAAAGTAGTTTTTGAAAAATGTGTAGTCAGATTTCAAAAACTAATTAATTATGATTTCGAAACGAAATTGAATATTTGGTTCGGTTATATGGAAGCTAAGAGCAGGTTAGAATTTGGCTGAAATCTTATTTCCCAAGTTAAACTCTAGATATTAGTAAGTATATTAATCTAAAAATAATTAATATTCCCCTGAAAAATGTCCGAAATACAAAAGACCTTTTTAGGGGAAAGACAATTTTAATTTATAATGGAATAATGGGTGATCTGTTTTCTTTCTGAACATATATATGGGGCATTCCAAGCCAAATCGGACGATTTGAAAAATTTTAATTTTTGATTTCTTTCATTTTTTGACATTTTTAGTACCCATCTAAAAACTCTCCTGGTAAATTTTGAAATTTTTTTGATCAGCGGCTTAAAAGATATCAAATTTCGGTTTTTCGCTCATAACTTCAAAAATAGTCCAAATTCAATTTTTTTTTTTTTTAATTTTTGTTTTTTTTACTTACTTTTGAGAAAAAAATACATACAAAAAAATTATTTAAAATATTTTATTATGCGATTTTTGAGTTTGAAAATTTTAACATTGTATTTGATACTGTATGTTTCGATTTTTTTGATAATATTCTATTTTAAAGTTATACTCATTCTATAAATTTTATGACCGGGTTGATAGTGGTCCTATGATAATTACTGTTTTTTTTTTCGATTTTTGATTTTGATTTTCTTTCCACAAAAAATATTAATTATTTATTTTAAACAATTTTTAACGATAAAAATGCATAAATATCAATTTCAAATTGCTAAAAAAAGAGAACTCACTACCAAAAAGTCGAAGAGTACACAGTTTCAAAAATAAGATTAAAATTTTCAAACTCAAAAATCGCATATAAAACATTTAAATAATTTTTTTGTATTTTTTTCTAAAAATTATGTAAAAAACAAAAATTTCAAAATAAATAAATTTTGAATTTGGACCATTTTTGAAGAAGTTATAAGCGAAAAACCGAAATTCGATATCTTTTAAACCGGTGATCAAAAAAATTTACCAGGAAGAGTTTTTTGATAACTAATAAAAAATATAAAAAAATGAAGGAAATCAAAAATTAAAACCAAAAAACCGTCCGATTTGGCGTGGAATGCCTCATATTTATATCAAGAAGTAGATGAAGTTAATAAAAATAAATTTAATTGAATAGAAAATCGGAGTGAACATAATAGCAAGGTTTATTACCATCATTTTATTAAAGTAATTATGTTAATTTATTATTACCTGTATTTCAAATTTTAAAGAAAATTCATTTATCCCTATGAATTCTGGATATTAGAATTTTCTCAACGTTTCAAGTCCACAACCTCTCAGATCTGACTCTAGAAAAACTCCAACTCTTGATTATAATAATAAGTTTAAAAAAAATTTCTTGACGTGACTAATAGGCTTTGCACCTTTTATGACTCCCTGTCATTAAAAGAATAATTAAATAAAAACGTTTACAATATTGTAAATTATTTTTTAATTTATAAGAAAAGTATATATGTAAATATTAGTTGACGGTCTCTATCTGACAGTTGATATATTAAGTCTAGGATAATCTCAAAAGACTCACGTCATTTATTTAATCCTGAAAGGTTTTTTTTTCAGTTAGGCACGCAAAGGTTCATCTATTAACAAGAATAGAGACAAGTTTTTTCGCATAAAACAATTATTTTACGCAAGCGGTTTTGCATTTGTTTCCCTTTCAGATAATCTTGTTCACTCACTCACACTATTATTCATCTACAGAAATATAAATTAATTTTCTACACCTTAATGAACATCTAAGTAATCATAGGAAGTAGTATTTGGAACTAGTAAGTAATAAAGTTCAACTAAGAGATTTCACGTCAAAGGTAAATTCAATTATTTTTAAGAAAATAGCGGAATATGAATTTTTGGTGGCTTTCAAAATTTAATAATTAGACACCGGATTCTATGCAATTGCATATTTTGTTTGCCGCCACATATGATTCAGGGGATCAATTATCTATCCGAATCATGGATCTAGGATAATGTGGGTTAAATTTTATACTGCATATTTTTGCATATTTGAGTAATATTGCATTTTTGAAGAATATTAATTAAAATTGCATATTTGAAGGATTTTTTGTCAAATATTGCCTATTTCGCGCCAAATACAGATTTTTTAAAAGTAAATTTTCGGAGAAAGAATGAAAAAAATTAAGAAATATATATATATATATAAAGTTCCTTTAAATTTCCCCCCATTACATCTGATAATGTGGAGTGCTCTTTTTCATCGTATAAATCAATTTTAAGTGACCGTAGACATAATAACCTGAAAATAATTTAGAAAAATGTGTGTAAACATAAATTATTCACAATTACAATCAAATTTTAATTATTTTTAAGATGCTTTGTTAATTATTTCTTTTTGTAAAATATTTTTTTTTTAATGGCCTTCGGTAACTATAGTCAATTTTGGCCATTGAGTGTTCGTGTGTGTGTGTGAAAGTGTGTGTTAATTAGTGTAGTGATTATAGCCGGACAAATATTTACATAATTTTATTAGTTTATTATTTATACGTCAATAAGAAAAGCTTGTTAATATAAAAAATAAAAGCAATACAATACAATCGTGTCTGTTAAATAAAACTAAGCCCCCCCCCCCCTCTGCATTTTTTTTCAATAATATTTTTGGAAACATTATTAATTTATTATGTTGATTTTATTCTGTGAGTTTAAAGATTTTTTAATATATATTAAATATAATGATAATTTTGTGAAATTTTTTACTCAAAGTACATATTTGACACATGGTATCTATAGCTTACTTTATAATTTTATTTATTTCATAGCACTCCTTCAAATATATGGTCTTTTTGTCTTCAATTTTAATTTTTTAGTGCATAAAAAAATTTATTTTGCCAATTTTACTGCATATATTTGCACATTTCTCATATTCTGCATATTACTTTTTAACCGCATATTTTGTCAGTTGTTACTTCATAAAAATACGGACTCTAGTAATAACAATAACGATATTATACAAAATACTAAGAAGTGAAATTTTTAAAAGTGTGAATCAATAGGAAATTAAAAAAGTTAATCCTTCATTAGTTATCAATAAAAAAAAAAAAATAAAAAAATAAATAATAATATACACTCAGTAAGCTTTCCTCAAATTTTAGTGAGTTGGCGATTTTATTTTTTGTCATCGTACAATAAATTCGATTTAAATGGCAAAGTAGTGGACTATAGGCAGGCACATAGCGAAAGTGCTGGGGCGAAATCCGATAGTAATAATAGAAATTTCTGCTGCTAAATACTCAGGGACATTTTACTCAGACAATTACACATCTTGTTATTTTGGAAATATTTTGAAAAGAATAATATTTTTTTATTTATTATACAATTCTAACTTCTATTCTTATAGTTTGACATAAATTAATTGTAAAGAGTATAGAAAATTACTTAAAAACACCTCTATTTATAAAATTTATTACTATTTTTTTTTTTTATCATTTGCGACATTTCAATATATAACCCATTGACAATAATATCTATTCATATATTTAGAATTAAATTTTTACTTTACCATACAGGGTATGGTCAAGTATTGTAATCGTGAATGAAAAAAAAAGTTTTTTTGAATCTTGCTTCTGAAATATCTAAAAAACGATTGAAACTATTTTGATTAAAAAAATTTAAAATCATATTTTCAAACTAAAAAAACAAGAAAAAATGAAATATACTATAAAATGTGCCTATAATAATATATTTTTTTTTGGCGCAAAATTAGGTAGGGGGTGGGGGTCAAAAAATAAAAATCTAGGCCATTTGAGCAAATTCAACCAAATTTTGTATACAAAATTGTACCAAATTTGTAAATTGTACTTTTGTATTGATGTTTGTTAATGTATTGTAGCTAGATTGTATTGATGTTTGGAGGACCTAGCCACCGAGAACTTGTGCCTCTAAGCAGGTCGAGGAATAAATTTTTTTTTATTTATCTATTTACATAATCAATGGGCTACCAGAAGACTAAAAATACAAAAACTAACTGCCCAAAATGGAGGGGAGGGGGCCAAAAATGAAAATCTAGGCCCTTGTATCAAACTCAATTAGAAGTGTATGGTAAAGCCAAGTGGATGGCAATATCAAAACGTGTCAATTTATTTAATTATAAAAAGTGATATAATTAATACCTATTCCTAAAGTAAAGAAAATTTAAAAAATTTTAAAAATATAAAATTCTAGGTAGGTTTTACAAAAATAAAAGACAAGATGCTTATTATCATGACTCTATACAGGGTGGTGACTTGGCCGACGTAGCATAGCGATTACAATGTTAATTTTTGAATGTGCATTTATTTGCTCCCCTAATTATTTTAGAGTTAAAGTTCTTATAGGTTTTTTGTAGAGGAAAAAATACTGAATCCGAACATATTTTTGTTTTCAAATTTTGAAATTTCAGAACCGTAATAATCAACATTATTTATAATTGTATTTTTACAAAAATCACTGAGGCCATGGAATTATTAAAACAAACAAGGCATTTTCATTTCATATTTATTAAAAAAATTTAAATTCAAAACTTTTATTGTTGTCGATTGTTTAAGTTTTATTGTTTATGTTTTTGATATAGTTCCGGCTGTAACGGAAAATGCTCGAGAAAACCAAGATATTTGGTTCCAGATGGATGGTTGCCCCGCACACAACAGCCGCGATGTCCGTGAATTTTTAAATAATCATTTTGAGAATAAAATCATTGGTCCGAGGTTTACGATTAGCTTGCCTGCAAGGTCCCCCGATCTTTCTCCCAACGATTTTTTTCTTCGGGGACATTTAAAATCAAAGATTTACTCTGGACAAACATTTCAAAACTTAGATCAACTCAAAAATCGTATACAAGCCGAATGTGATAAAATATCACAATACCAATTAGCAAATGTAAAACGAGAATTTTACGAAAGGTTGGGCCATTGTTTAGTAGTAAATGGTGGTTTATTCCAACATTTGCTATGATTGCTATTTTTTGTTATAATTTTATGCATTTATTAATTATGTTAAAAAATTAAATTCTGTTTACCTTACTAATTTTATTGTTTTAATTACGTTAAAAAATATTACTTATAATTTCGTTGATTATTCTTGTGAAAATTTAAAAGATCGTTCTAAACTTCATCTACGCGAATCTACCATTTTTATTGAAGGAGACAATAAAAGAGTGTGTCTTCTGCTGGAATTATAAATTTTATTTATTTATAACGAGACTATAGTTTCGAGGGCTTTGCCCTCTTCATCAGTCTATTACAATGTATTCACAGGAATTAATTTATGAATATGTCTCCTTCAATATATAAAAATTCTGCTACTCTCGGCAAAAACTTTCAATCTACTATTTTTATTTATCAATGACGAATACAAAACTCAGCCCATTCAAATTTAATGAGTTTCTCATTATGGTAATCAATAAATTCTAATAAGAACTGATTTTAAAAAGTTCAAATATAACAAACGTCACTTAGAAACAACAAATGAAAATGCCTTGTTTGTTTTAATAATTCCATGGCCTCAGTGGTTTTTGTAAAAATACAATTATTTATAATGTTGATTATTACGGTTCTGAAATTTCAAAATTTGAAAACAAAAATATGTTCGGATTCAGTATTTTTTTCTCTACAAAAAACCTATAAGAACTTTAACTCTAAAATAATTAGGGGAGCAAATAAATGCACATTCAAAAATTAACATTGTAATCGCTATGCTGCGTCGGCCAAGTCACCACCCTGTATATATTTCGACCTACGAGCCCATCGTCAGGAGTTCAAAGAGAAAAGTTTTCTCTTGTCTTTTATTTTTATGAAGATATCTAGAATTTTATATTAAAATTTTTTTTTTTTTTTTTAAAATTGTTTAAATGTTTAACCAAGAACCTACACTATTTTCCCTTAACAAAAAAGTGATTAAGGTGTAAGTAACTTGTAAGTTATATTGAACAAATTATAATTGATTTTAATTTCAATTTTTTTCACATTATATCTTGAAAAATGTCATATTTATCACAAATATATAAAAGTTGTCTTCTTTAATTAGAATCTTTTAGCTATTATTCATTCATTATCATTCAGAGGCGCAGTCGGAGACGTATAAACAAGTAATGACACACCCCTATTACTAATACATTTTTTTTTAATTAAGGAAATATTTTCATGAGTAAATGTTAAATTAACCTAAATCCAATATTGAATTAAATGAAGGAATTTCACTTTTTAGATAAAAGTCATAATACACCCATTAATTTTCGATATATATGGAGAGTTCGTAGAAATAGATTATTCCAAAGATTCCCTTTTTTGTATTATTTCTATTTTAATAATTCCTCGGCGAGAACAATTTTTATTTGACTAAAGCTCGTCAGGACTTGTCTTTGACATGCTCTAACTGGAAGATATACCAGGTAGGGAATTCAAACCTTCAATCGGCACCCTTTTCGGAAAAATCATTTATTTTAATTCCCCCTTGAAACTATGCAACAATTTTATTTCATTTCGAGAACCAATATACATGCTTTTCAAAACAAAAAATGTTTTTTATAGAAATATTTGAAATAACAGATAATAATTTGAAAATTTAAAGATTCTCCTGAAATTTTGAAGTCGACCTTATATATTTATGAAAATAATATAAATCTTTGAAATTTTAGAGAAGCTTACTTAGCATATTATTGTAATCTATTATTATTATTTTTTTTATTGATAACTAATGAAGGATTAACTTTTTAATTTCCTATTGATTCACACGTTTAAAAATTTCACAATTTTGTATTAATATCGTTATACTTTGAAAGCCACCTAAAATTAATATTCCGCTATTTTTGTAAATATCATTTATTTTAATTGCCCCTTGAAACAATGCAACAATTTTATTTCATTTTGTGAACCAATATACTTTTCAAAACAAAACCTATCTGGCCATCGCAATACTCTCCCATTATATTCTATAGAATATAAATGTGAAAGTAAAAATGTTTTTTATAGAAATATTTGAAATAACGGATAATAATTTGAAAATTTAAAGATCTTCGATATTTATGAAAATACTCTAAATAGTCTAATGTTTGAAACAGGCACTAGTACACAAAAATACAATAATTTTTAAGTCAATAAAAAATGTTTAATATTTAAAATATGAATTTTAAATTTAATAATTTGAAAAGTCTGAAAGGTTTAATGAGAAACTAGACATTTGCTTTTCTGATATGTCGTGGCTGACTTTGCGCTCTTTTGAATTAATATTTGAAAACATTTATATTACCTAAATATTTTTTCAAATTCCTTTATAAAACAATGAAAAGTAGAAAAATTAAAAAAGTTTTAATATAGGTATTTAACATATTTTTATCTAAGTATTTTAGAATAAACATTCCTTGTTAAATAATTTTTTAATTTTTAATTTCAATTTTTTTTTTTAAATATTTATCAAAAATTGTAGCGAGTTACCAATAATGACTCCGCGAGCTACAGGTAGCTCGCGGTCGACTGATTGGCGACCGCTGATATATAGTATAACTTCTGGTAATTTTACCACTACAGCACTGCATATAACTATAGAAAAAACATATAAATTTAAATAAAACATACATATTTACAATATTTTCATCATTTTATATCAAGACACCTTACGACCCTGCGTTGGATTCACACTCATACTCAGATGAATGCTCTCAGATCAAATCGTAACTCTCACTTTACGCCCGTGCCATACACTATATTTTTTATAATACCAACTAGCTTATTTTGACGACTAGACTTGTCAGGCTTTATTAGCTATCATGAACTTTTTACTTTCACATTTATATTCATGAGAATATAAGTGGAACTATTGCGAGCTTGTATCTCAGAGATGAAAAAAGTTAATTTCATTTTGTAAATTCTAAGTGGAAGGAATCGATGCCCTTAATAGTTGGAAACCGAATTTAGGACATAAAACTGGGTATTGTGGTCCCCAGAGGCCAAAAAGGGACCAAAAATCAATTGGTCAGTGCGTATGTATGTACCCCTGCGTTTCGCAACCATAAGTCTCAGAGATACGAAATTCGAAACTTAAGCTCGATAAATGCTAGAAAGAGTACAGCAAGCTTTTTGATGAAATTGGAATACTGGAAGTGGACATTTATATGAAAGATTTTTCGTTTTTTTTTTTTGATTTTCTCAAAAACGGCACTAACGATGTTTTTTTTTTTTTAAATTGGTGAATTATTAGTCGTGAATAAATTTTAATGCGATTGAAATAAAAGAAGGGTGTGTAAATTAGGATTGTCGCGATGATTTCAAATAAGTGGAAATGTGAAAGTCACACCAGTTGATTTAAAGTAGTAATCATGATTCTTCCAAATTCTCTTGCATATATGCAATCACACCGCCATTTATATAAACTTATACATAGTTAATGACTATAAAACTAAAAATTGTATAAATATTAATCACTAATAATGCTTCCGGAATAAGGATTCTCAAAATAAATGCTTCTTTGTTTTTTTTTCTTATGTGAGAAAACAAGTAGTGTTGAAATTTGAGAATGAAAGACTTTTCTATACACAATTAGCCATTTTATTCTAGCTGATCCGAGATGTTCATGTAATCCATTAGTGAGTAAAGTAAATTCACTTTTAGAAGGTCCTTCCTTTTGGCCGGAGGTGTTTTCGTGTTCTGTTCAACATCCTATTCCTCTACAACACCTTTCTCGAACTTTCATTCATTAATTCGGTTTAAATAAATAAATCCCTTGAATTTAGAAAACAACCTTTTCTAATTTCGAGTTTATGACAATAATTATGTAAAATTTTCTTGAGAATTAACACCATCTGCCAAAAGATTACAGTAGAAGCTCGTTTATCCGGACTAACTGGGACTAAAGTTAAACCGAATAACCGAAAATCGAGATAATCCAGATATATGCATAATAAAAACAAAACAAATACTCAAATAAATGAATTTGATTTTATTACGATAAAAAAAACATGTTTATATAAAAATTACATAGAATTGTTTAAAAAAATACATGCATACCTACGGTTAAAAAAAAATTTGGTTAAATTATAATTACATTCTTGCTATCAAAGTTAAAAATTATTATCTATGTGAATATTAATTTTACTTATGGAAAGTGGTGTAGGTTTTAGGTGAAACATGATGTTAGTTAATAGAGTAAAGGGTGTGTAGTTTCACAGTGAATGAAATAAAACTCAAAGAGGTTTATACAAACTCAATATATTTCGGATTATTAGTCCATCATCAGGAGTTTACAAGTTAATAGTAATATTTAATTATGTTGATTAATTAATATTTAATATTCATATTTAATATTCATATTTACTTAGATTTCTTATATTTATATTTATATATTTTTATATTTAAAAAAGAAAAACCTTTGTAAAACAATTTTTTAAATTTTAATTTTATTGATGTTTTTCTTGTGTTGTGTTGGTATGTAAGATTTGAATGTTATGTTTCGTTATATTGGTACACATGATTAGATGTTAAAAATTGTGATCACTCGTTCAATTATTATTAGATTTAACTTGTAAACTCCTGATGATGGACCAATAATCCGAAATATATTGAGTTTGTATAAACCTCTTTGAGTTTTATTTCATTCACTGTGAAACTACACACCCTTTACTCTATTAATGAACATTAATTAATAGAGTTTCTGGTGTTAGTGCAAATTTTAGCCACTGAAGAAGTTGCGAACCAGCAACGAAATATTTGGCCTATTTGAATAAAAAACTTGGTATTTAATTTAAAGTCATGTCAAACTCCCTACGATTCCTTTAAATAATAAATATTATATTCGAGCTCCGTACATAATATACTATTAGAATAGATTAAAATTTCTTAAAAAGTAAAACTTTATTTTCTTAAAAAAGTCCGAAAATGAGAGGTAAGGGGGGACCTTTGTATTTATTTATTTATTTTATTGAGATAATTTTACGGACTAGTAGTCCACTTGCAAAAATGTCAAACATATGTATAATGAGTGTTACATCAAGAAAAATAAAAAAAAAAATTACAAAGAATTACAAAATAAAACATCATCATATCACATCATCAATTATGGAGTGGTTCAAAAATTTAATTTTTAGAAGAGATATAAAAATAAATATTATATTCGAGGTCTGTAAATAATATGCTATTAGAATAGATTAAAATTTCTTAATAAGTAAAACTTTATTTTTTTTGAAAAATCCGAAAATGAGAATTAAGGGGGGACCTTTTGCATCACTTCACCATTTTTGAAGTGGATCAAAAATTTAATTTTTAGGAGAGATATAAAAATAAATATTATATTCAAGCTCTGTACATAATATACTATTAGAATAGATTAAAATTTATTTAAAAGTATAACTTTATTTTCTTAAAAAAATCCGAAAATGAGAGGAAGGGGGACCATATGTTTAATCAAGAATTATGTTCTTTTTTAATTTATTGAAGTACCTATTTGTTTTAATAAAAAAAAA
>JALMQS010000070.1:3065878-3134610 GCA_024734495.1 Forficula auricularia
ACAATTTAACTGGACTACATATTTGTTTTAATAAAAAAAAAATTCCCCCCAAATTTTTTTTTTTTTGGTTTTCCCCCCCCCCCCCCCCCCCCATGGAAATTTTCTGGCTACGCCACTGTGTATGACTCTTGGCGTTTTGAAATTTTAGGGATGCGCAGCATCCACAGCATCTATGGACCGCACGCCACTGGTATGGATGTTTCGATACAAAAGATTCATTTTTTTTTATTTTTTTTTTTTTTTTATAATAATTCAAAAAGGTGATACTAGCCAGATTCACTCTCGCATCTTGAAAAGAAAAAGAAGAAATTTTAGATGTTGATTTGAAGTGATTTAGCTTTGGATGCTGGTCTTGAATGATTTAATGATTTTAGGTCGCGGTAAAGATGAAGGTGGGAAGGGAATTTTAAAATTTTAAAAATTTTAATAGTTAAAATACACCCACTCTAGTGTTTTATGCTTTTTTAATGGTTTAAATAACCTAAATAAATTAAATTCTGATCAATAATATACTTTTTTACGTTCGCGCAATATCTTAGAAAAATTCCAAGGTAAAAAAGTATATTATTGATCAGAATTTAATTTATTTAGGTTATTTAAACCATAAAACAAGCATAAAATAGTAGAGTGTGTTTATTTTAAAAATTTTAACTAATAAAAAAAATTAAAAAATATCATGATTTTTGCAATTTTTCATAAGTTTAATGTACGATGCGCTAGCAGAAGATGTTAACCGATTTCAATTTTTTTATTATGCCGTTTTTCTTCTTATTACTATAGGCAACTTTTCCCCACTAAATCGTTTTCGAAAAGACCATTTCATTTTTTTCGACCCACCCTAATATTCATATTGTGTAATTTTAATACTTTTTGATGTTTTTTAGTTTTTTTTTGGAGATGATAAAAAATGAGTAAATGGTTTATAATTTGATTTTGATTTTTTCATGATGGTGAAATCAGGAAATTAATTATAACTCGAATAAAAATCACTGGGATTCGGATTGTTTTTGAGTGTGGACAGAGGTAGCAAACATCAATCAAGCAAGCCATAACTCCGGTATCGAGAATTGGTGTCTGTAGGGGCTTTTTATTGTTTGAAAAAAAATGGCAGGGGGTTGTGATTCTAATAGGGATTTTAGATAGATTTTCTAATTTCTTTTTGGGTAGTAAAATTAAAAAAAAAAATCAAATCATGAATTTTTTACAAAAACTTCAACTTCAGAATTGTTTATGAATTATGAGATATTTAACAATTCCAATCTTAAGGTACTTTCACAAATGCGAAAATTCAAGAAGTCTTGGAAACTTGGAATATAAGTCATTAAAAGCATAAAAGCACACTGTTAAAATTTGAAGACGATTTAACACACCAAACATGAAATAATTGCAATTAAAAATGGAATTTTTTACATATGGTAGATTGGGAAAGGGTGGGAAAATTATCATTATTTTATGTTTTTTCATTAAAGGACTTTCACCATCGTGATGAAAAACTAATATTTGTTAGAATAATATATTCAAGGTAACTTAAAAAAAAAATTGAAATTATTTACTTCGTAGTTTTGATGAAAAAATAAAAAAAAAAAACATATTTGGGCGATTATTTTTAGTGAACGGAATATAAGAACATCGCATGGAAACGATCCATTCATAAAGAGGATATAGTAGTGTGAGAAGTACAGTCAAGTTAAAAAAACATAACCTAAAATTTTAGTACCGTTCGTATGTATAGAGTGGTTACGAGGCTAAAACGTTTTGTGTGGATTGTCGCGAAAGAACTACCTTAATCACATTTAGGGAACGCGGTGTTGGTTTATAGTGAAACATTGTTAAAATTAAATTAGGTTGGAGTTGGTGGTGTTTCACAAGGAGAAAAATTAAAATAGAAAGATTTTTTTACTTTACTCTATATATTTCGAGCTCTTAACTCATCGTGACTAAGTCAATGTTCTCCTGACGATGAGTTAAGAGCTCGAAATATATAGAGTAAACTAAAAAAATCTTTGTATTTTAATTTTTCTCCTTGTGAAACACCACCAACTCCAACCTAATTTAACTACCTTAACTTAGAAAATGGTTAATAAGGAAATTAACCAAATCATTTTAAACATAGAATGCACAGGATCCTGGGAGAAGATTGAAATTCATTCAAACCATCCATAATAAATTGATAAAAAAAATTATAATTCTAAAAAAAAAAAAAATTAAGAATAAAATTAAGTACAATAATGAAAGTTCCATCCGTAAAAAATTTCCGGAAAATCCTTTGGAGTAAATAGAGTAGGTTTTGCAATTAATAAATTATTATTTTAATTATTACCTAAATATATGTTTAATTAAAATTCATTTAAGTATTATTATTTCATTTAAATACCATATATTTATAAAATTGAAGAAATATTTTTCAATTTTAATTTTTTCTACTTTATATCGAAAGAAAAAAATATTTATGAGATTGCAAATAAAATTGGATGCTTTTCGAAAAGGTATTTCCGGGCGGCACTTTGAGTGAATCATTTCTAAAGAAACCTATTGCGTTTCCTAATGATCTTCTTTTAAGGCCATTGGCCCGAGGCGAGTGTTTTCCCAAGCTACCTTACATGAGTGTTTAATCAAGCTCAATTGGCTTCAGATAATTTTCCTTTTGGTTTATTTAACTTTGCTGGTTTACCTTTCGATATCTTATAAAAACCAACAATAAGGAAAAGAAAAATAATGTCATTTTAATAAACGACATCTGACGATGATAGTGGGGCCACTTGACGTCGAATTTCGCGTTAATACCGATACACCGGATAAAAGAACCAAATTTTTACCAGGTAATAATTATAGGTACTTAGCTTGCAATTTTTGATATGAACCAACTTCTCCATCGGCCATCTTGGATTTTATAGCGGCCATGTTGAAATATAGGTGTTAGGATGGTCACAAGTTATAGAATTTTCGAATTTTTCCGATGTGAACCTCTTAATAGTTGCCATTTGGCTAAAAAATGAAATTAGCAAAGTTTCAAGGTAATTGGATAAAGGTAACCCGTGTCTCAACGAGGTTGAAGTTTTGAAAAACTTTTTGCAAAAAATTGAAGTTTTTCCTTTATAAAATGAAAACGACTCATCCTAGAAATTTAATTCTTGTCTCATTATCTAGGAAATTTTGATGACTTGAACTTTTACTTGGACCACTTTTTTGATAATCTCTTAGATTTGTAGATACTCGTATTCAGCATTTTCCAGACAGGACATGATCCGTTTCATGTTAATTATCATATCCTGTCTGGAAAATGCTGAATATTTGAGAGGAGTTCGTTCCTATAAAAAATTGCAAGCTAAGTACCTAACTAGTACCTGGTAAAAATGGTACTTTCATCCGGTCTGTTAACGTTTTCATCTTAAGCGGCCCCTCTATGACAAGCATCAGAATACCTACATAACATTTGGACTTATAATTAAGAGTGATTTTCAATTGCTGAAGTTTATTACGATATGACTGTGTTCTAGTAATATCAGCACTTCAAAACAGTCCGGAATTTGAACCTGAACGTTATCTATCCAAATATAAATAATTCGGCAAAATCCCTTATCTAGATGGTTTCAGGTGAAACGCCTGAAATAATAAACAAAGTAACCATTTAAACGCAAAATTTGTGTAATTTTTACATAATCATTTATAAACGCCGGCAGGTAAAAAAATCTCCTAAAAATCGCCACTTTGGACATGTCTCGAGATGTCATTTTAATTAAAGAGAAATAAAATTTTAAAAATTTATTCTTAAAAATATCTTTACAGGGTTATTATAAGGCCGCTGAACACGAGGCTTGTTTTAATAATTTTTTGTCTGCTTGCTCCAACTCAAAATCATTCCAGGACCAAGCCGGAAAATAGAACATGTCCTATCTTTTAAATCAAGCAAGCTAGCCAGAAAGATATCTGCTGATGCTGTGACGTCATTTAGATCCCGAGAAGCCTTCAAATTGCAAGCCAGAGCTCCAATCCAAAAAAAAGGTAGAGGAAAAATACTCGTGTTCAGCGGGCTTTACATACCTGAGATCACATAGTTAAATCTCTACCCCCCCCCCCCCCCAAAAAAAATAGACCTTTTCCAAAATAATAATTTGGTTAAAATTTCAAAAGATAATTAATTTGAATAAATATCACTAGTAAATTTCAAGTTTTTACCTTATGTAGTTTCGAAGCCATAATCCGAGACGTGTATAAGGAAATCGTAATTAATATTCTAATTTCGCAGTGGATGGTTTAATTTAATATAATTTTCAGATCATAATTTTGAACATTATTAAGGTTTAAAATATAAAAAAAAAAAAAAAAAAAAAAAAATAAAAGTAAATAGACTATCTATGACTATCAGAAAAAATCGCAATAAGTTGATTCATAATATTTAATTAAAATATCGATAATCATTTTCTTATCGAATAGGTAGGTAAATATATACCTACTTAATAAATATGAACACTCATTTGATTTATTTTTATTTATGAATATATTTTTTGATATTTATTATAATTTGAATTAATATATTATCAAAATAGAGGCTAGACCCAAAAAATTGTTTCAAATAGATGTCTTCTTAAGATTAAACTTAAGTGAGGAAATTGTTGATAATAATTAGCCAGATATAGATCATTTGCTTAATCTAATTTTTTTAATAAAATAAATAAACATAAGCAAGGGAGTGACTCACTAGATCAGAATTTCAGGGTCTATTTTATCTGGCGAATGAACAAACTAGAAATAATAAATAATGCGCATTTGGTCTATTGTTCTAAGCATTCTGAGGGTAGA
This sequence comes from Forficula auricularia, assembly GCA_024734495.1. NCBI lineage: Eukaryota > Metazoa > Arthropoda > Insecta > Dermaptera > Forficulidae > Forficula > Forficula auricularia. Next base: position 3,070,679 of record JALMQS010000070.1, read on the forward strand.
TTACAGAGAAGAGGGTGAAAAGTTAAGACACAGAACTTTTTTTAATGGCATTGATGGAAGACTAAGGGCCAGTTGTATGTCGGTTTGTAAGGTCTTTGTTAAGTTGTCAAACAGTCAAACCTTTTAGTATTCACCTTGTGCCCGGCCGGATCATCAGATGAAACACACTTTCATCTAATTGGCTATCCGGCCAAGCATATGGTGAATACTAAGGTTTGACCGTTCGTTCGTCTTAACAAAGACTTTACAAACCGACATACAACTGGCCTTTAAATAGCTGAAGTTTAAATGTCGCGGGAAAGCGAGTTAAAGTCTCTATAGAGTCATGGGGATTAACGATTTCCCGAACGCGTTGGTTCGATTCTTTACCAATTTAGAAACGAACGGATGTTGAGTATAAGAAAATCGTGGGTTTCACTCAAATAAGGCTTTAGCAGGGATTATTAATAATCTAATCAATAAAAAAAACTAAATAATAATTAAATAATTGAAAGTAAAAGGGAAAATGATTATGTGACTGGGAATCTTGTAAGCAAATTTTATTTAAAGAGCTGAAAAATGGTATAGAAGTTAACTTAAGTTTATTTAATATTACCATGGATGCCAAATTTTCGCTCATTAAATTCAGCTCTTCTATGAGGATTCGATTTTTTTCTAATTTTCTGCATTTTTTAATCGGAAGATAAAAACAAAATCAATTATAGATATTTAATGATTTGCTAATTAAAAAATATATTAAGTTGAAATCATTTGAAATAAAGAAGAAAAATAGTTAAATCGATCAATCAAATGATTTCTGATATCTCTGTTTGATTTAAAGACTGGATATAGAAATTTTATTCACTTTTAATCAACTTTCGCTGAAGTTGATATCATTTAAATTAAATTCCGATTTCTTTTGGAAAATGTATAGTTTGATTAGAATTAAATAAATATTCTTTATATTAGATATGGCATGGCCCTTCCGGTTTGCAGGCCAAAATTAATTTTTTGTCATAAGTAAGAATGCCATGAGAAACAGTCTGCGAAAAATGTGTGTATAGGCCAGTTCTAATGTCAAGAGATAGCTAGTTTAAAAAAAGGCATATTAACAAGAAAGTATTTTGGTTGTAGGTAATTGAAATTCTTCTTTTCTGTTAGGGGACTACATTTTTAATCTAATAAATTATAAGTACTTATATGTTTTATTTAGAAACTGGTAGAATCCAATGTAGAATTTATCGAAAGGAAATGTGTGTCACTAGCATTAGATTTAACCCCAGAAAAGGACAAGAACACTTAAAGAATTCAAGAAAGAGGTGGTTACAAGCTTACTTCGTTGGACCTTTTAAAGCCTGAAGAAGGAGAGAAGATCCTCCGGATTGTCGGCTTTAAAAAAAAATCAAAATTATAATGAAGCTGTTGAAGCTTTTATTTTTGTGTATAATTTTATTAAAATTTGAATTTTTAGTGAAATCACACATAATTAATTATAATTATTTATTGAACCAGAACAAATAATACAATACAACTACGGCGTTTCGATCGGAGCTCATACTTAAGAACGATCACAGAATAAGTCGATCGAAACGTCGTAGTTGTATTGTATTATTTGTTCTTGTTCAATAAATAATTATAATTAATTATGTGTGATTTCACTAAGAATTCAAATTTTAATCAAAATGATGTTTGTATAAAAAAAAGAAGAATATACGGAATTTGTAGTTTTCATTATCCTTGGGCCGTCTATCCATCTATTCTCCATTGATTATCTAATAAATTTCCTTTGACAAACACATAAAAAATAAAACAAATAATGGCAAGAAATTAATATCTCGGAAAACAAAATTTAATAATTATTGGTGCCATAAAGAAGTCAGCATTTTGGTAACGTCCAAAAGAACACACTGTCAAAAAAAAAATTGTACTTAGGGGGCCTTGAAACGTAAAGATCTGTAAAAATCTCAACTTTAAATTTTACACGAATACAAGATTTCGTGTACTAATAGAATCAACAATTTTCTATTTCAAAACGTGGGATTTTGTAAAATTTTCACACAAACTAAAACACCCAAAAATCCCGTCATGTAAAAGTTCAGACGATGTTTCAATATTTTATTAACCTTTTTAATATTTACAAAGATATAAAAGTATATATATTTGACAAGATTAACCTAATTAACACAAAAAGTACATAATTTAAATATCAAAATAATAAATAAATAAAATAAACTTTATCAAACTTTTTAATAATATACTAACTTTTTTTAGAACCGAATTTGTTAGTAGTTACTTTTCAAATAATTTTTCTAATCTCAACTAAATTTGTTATTTTACAAATTTACTAATATTTATTTTATTTATTTATTATTTTAATATTTTAATTATGTACTTTTTGTGTTAATTGTGAAATATATATGTAGTTATACCTACTATATATTTTTTTTGTAAATATTAAAAAGGTTAATAAAATATTAAAATAGCGTCTGAATTTTCACATATATGGATTTTGGGGTGTCGGGATTTCGACTTTCGGGATTTTGGGTGCCACCCAAAAAAGATATTGTTGTAAATAGAGACTTGGGTAGGGAGTGTTCGTTCACTACTTGTTGCTCAAATTGTAATAAATATGCAATTTTACGTTTTGTAATTAATAAAAAAATTAAAAAAAAAACGATTCGATATACAGGGTGTTTTAAAAAAACATTTACAAACTTCGGGCATGGGTTCTTTACATCAAAAGAAGCAAAAAAAGTTGTACTGATGACAGAAATAAAATATTAAAATCGCTATAGGTCTGAAACTAGGCATTTCCGGACAGATGTTCATATGAACTTATTTCCTTCTTTTGGCGTAAGCAACCCATGCCCGAAGTTTGTAAAAGTATTTTAAAAACACCCTGTATAGTATGTTGAGTAATTGAAATAAAATAATCCTTTCTAATAAGTGGGTTTTTCATCCATCTACATATAAATATATTTTTAAAAAATTTTATAATTTACAAATTTTTCTAATGTATATAGGCCTATATAAAAGAAAGTTGCATAATAAATTTTAAAATAAACGAGAAAATATTTTGAATGTTACATTTATTATTGAAATTTCATTTCAAGTCTTTTCAACAGGTTTTTTGTTAGATTATCATAAAAAATAAGAAAACTAGGAAAGATATCAAAAATATCTCATGTTTCACTTTTCAAATCGTGTGAAAGAAATTAATTTTCTGGTCAACTGGAAGTTGATCTGAGTGGAGGAGAAAAAGGGGGAAGGAATCGGGTGGCCACTGGGCATGGCGCTCGATTAGCTCTGGTCGCTCCATCCGAATCGATCTCGTCAACTTTCTGCCTCCTGTTTCTTTTTATATCAAGAGAAAATAGTTTCTTTCCGATTATGTAAAATTATGTTTAAAAACAAATTCTCCAAATAAGTTTTTTTTTTTAATTTTTGGAAATTCTTCTTTCTGAAAACTATATATGGTATATATCGTCGTGGTAACCCAAAAAGACCCGGAGACGCTGTCGGGAGATGCAGGCAGAGTTTTCTGTTCGGTATGAGCGTTCGAGTTCCCTGGAATCCTCTAGCAGTGAGATAGGGTTTGGAACGCGTAGAAACTAGGAAAGATATCAAGAGGGAGATAAATTTATTAAGTGGTAGATAAATTTAACCTAATTTATCGAACGGAGAATTTACCCCTGCTCGAAGGCCCTAAAAACTTAGTAAATTGGATATTGGATTGTATCTAACTCTCTGAGCTTTGGCTAGTGATCCCGGCTTCTTTCCTTCTACTCTGTTCTTTTCATGATGGAGGGGCCAGCCTATACAGGCCTTTAGGGGATGGACCTTCTGGTGTATCTCTTTCTACCCATCAAAATAATTTAAAAAAAAAGAGGAAGGAAATTGGTTGAGAGCCATCCAGTCGAACGCATTGGATTTTTGGAATTCCCTCACGCAGAATTTAGGGAGAAAACGGGACAGATAATAATACGGCACTGAGTAGTGAAATACGTTGACAGTCCTGTATATACGAGAAGTATGACAACCCTAGCTAAATTCTCAGACAGATGGACACAGAGAGATTGTATCGCATGATTTACTTTTTAAAATTAAAGGAACTCTAAAAAGAAAGGGAATCCAAAAAGGTTTATTCTAAAATTAATTAAGAGAGCGAATAAAGCTTCGTGTCAAAAAATGAAAAATTTCGAAATTGTAAAAAATTAATAAAATGTGTCAATTGAAAACTTCCCACCCCTAGTAACGCTAAACTGGCAAATTATTTCAAAAATCGCTGACATGTCAAATTCGTATTCGAGGAGGAAGAATTTTGACGTATAAATTACATAGCCCCCTTCACCCACCTGCTCCAGAGCCCCCCCCCCCCCAATAAAAAATCTTAAATAGGAAAGGGGGTCGAGTGAGACATCATTTTGAAGGTATTTTTATTTTCTATATTCTGGTGTGCCATTTTTTAAATTTGAGTGCTCCGTTGCCAAGTTAGGAGATTTTTTGAATATTGAAAAATTGAATTTTTATAATTATTTGTGTGATACATTAAACTTATAAATTCTCATTAAAAAAGGTTTTGACGGTGGTATGATGTTTTAATAAATCAATTTTTACAGATAAAGTAGCATCATACCTACTAGAATAACGTAAACCACAAACAAATTAGAACGTGTTTTTATTCGTGTACATTTATTTTGTAAATGATTAACAAAACAAAATTTAAAACAACAAAGTCAAAATTGAAAACACCAAAACTAAGGTATGTTTATTTTATTACTTAAAAAAAAAGTGTCCAGTGTCTCCCCAGTCTCCCCTACAGGTGAAGCTAATATAAAGCGTCTAATAAATATGACCCGCATGTGTTAGTTTTTATTTTTACCACCAGTCAGCGCTGTTTACCAAATGACAGATGACAATAGGTAAAACAAAATGTAAATACATTTTTAATATACATAATTGAGACACAGCTATGTAGTGATAGGATGTGATTCGAAAAGTAGAAGTGGGGATTTTATAGGCTGGGTAGGAGCCGAAGGTATCTGTGGGCGAGGGTCTTAAACAGCTGAAGGTTATAAGTCGCGGGAGACGGTGGCTGGAAGCGAGTTCTCGTCTAATAGGGATAAAAGAATTGGCGAAAGCGCTGTTGTTTTTTTTTGTTTTTTTTTTACTTTATTTTTTTAATGCAATCGAATGCAAGAAAGGGTGCACCAGTAAAGATGCAGCCCCTATGGATCTCGAAAGACCCTTGCATTACCGAAGAGAAGGGAAAGTTGATTAAGTGAGAGGGTGTAGACGTAAGTGTTTATGCACTCGGGTTTTGAAGGTTTGAAGATTATAAGTGCTGGGAAACATGGAGGCTGGGAGAGAGTTCCAGTTCCTTGAAGTCATGGGGATATATGTATTGGCGAATGAAGTGGTCCGGCACTTTTCTAATTTGACCGCGAAAGAGTGTTGGGAGTCGTAAAAACGCGTGCTACGTGCAAAGAATGCTTTGGGGGGATTTTATCTCATCAGAGCACCTGCCGTGATAGTATCTATAGAAAAGGGAAAGGACAGAGACATTTCTTCGATGAGCTAGCAAGTCGAGGGAGTCGGTGAGGGTAGAATCGTCAATTAACTTGACGGCTCGTTTCTGAATTGCATCCAGGGTAGCAAGATATTTCGTTCGATTTTTATCCAATTTGACAGCGAAGGGGCTGAGCGTTCGAAAACCGAGTGTTTCTCGCAAAGAGGGCTTTAGGAGCGATAATTGATTTTAGCTCGACTAACCAAACACCATGATAGTATCTCTAGTACATGGAAATGGCAGAAACGGCTCTACCGTGAGCCAGGGAGTCGAGTGAGTTAGGGCCGGGTCTCCTATTAGTTTAATTGCAGGCTTCTGAATTGTATCCAGTGTGGAAAGAGAATGCTTGGAGGGCCCTTTCCACAGATGAGAACGGTATTTGAGACAAGAAAGAATTTGGGGCAGATACAGTGCAATAAGTTGGGTGGGTGTAAAATAGGGTCTAGATCTAAATAGGAGACCAAGCTTGCACGCATCAGCTTTAGCAGCGGTTGAGATATGGTCATTGGTCAGTGCAAGAAAGGTCAGACCCCAGAGTGACGCCCAACATTGAAATCTTATCAGTGTATTCCAGTGAGTTAGAATCGAATGATATTATGTCTGGGAGGTTTCTATCGAAGCGCCTAGAGATTAGGCAACACTGGGTTACAGCCTCTCTTGTTTCGCTGGCTCATCGAAGAGGTATTTCCGCGCTTTTCCTATTTTATCCTATATTATCGCGGCAAGTGTTCCAATGAATTATGGTAAAATAAATCATTCCCAAGGTCTGTTTGCGTATAGCTCACGGTCCGGCAGCTGTTAACACCCCTTGTGATCTAATTTTATAAATGTCGAATCACTTAATTCGCCACTATGTTTTCTCCATAACTTCCAGGGATTGGAACTCTCTGCATGTATTTATCTTTTCCGACTCTAACAAAATCTTTAAGACCCGGTTGCTGGGTATTTGAATCCCTTTATCCTCACCCTTTCTCTCAATTTCTTCTCTTTCTTAATGTAAGGTTCTGTGAAGATTTATAGGCGTTGCTGTATCGTTTAATCTAAAATTCTCGTCAAAGTTTTAATTTTTTTATCAACTCCAAGGAAGTTTTTAAATCTACCCCTTCAATATACTCAGGAACTTGTTTACATTCGCCAAGTCAAAATGAACATCAAATACCTTTTAAGATTAATCCCTACCAATTTAATTGGTATAACCACCTACTTTTTTTGAAAAAGCGGAAAATTCACTTTCTATAAAATAGTTTGTCTTGTTTACTACGAAATTGTTTTTTTTTTTTTTTTTTAAATCGTATTAATTTTAGTTGACAATTACGTAAATCCATTTAAATGCTTGTTTTTGTTTCCTTAAAAAAACTATAATGTAGTTATAATAGAGACATATATAATACATTAAAATGAATGAACTTTTATAATACTTGTTGGTGTAGTGTTTTAAATATTGTCATATGATAATCGTTCATAAGACTGGTTTAACGCGAGTACTCAAATGCAAATTTTTTCACTTATCTAAAAGTCTCATATCCTTATTTATTTTGTGAAAATATTCTAATCATTTCTGCCTAAAAGAGAAATGTCAGTTACAAATCTAAGGATAGCATCTGTTTTACTTTCTTACCAGCTGCGAAACCAGATAACACACTATCTCTAAAAGATGTCTTATTCAGCTCTTATTGTCTTTAAAATGTCTATGCCCCAGGGACTCCGGTATCCCCTTTCTCTCGGTACTCCACTGATATAATAAACTATTTATTATATCACCCCCCCCCCCCCTCAGTATACCACTAATATTGCCAAGATTCATAACAGGCTAAAATGTATTTCTGATTCCTAGGCCCCACGTAATAAATTAATTTATAATCCCCCCCCCCCCCCCGAGGTAAAAAATAATTTTTTACCAAGCTATTTTTTTTGTTAAAGTCGATGAAGAAAATTTTTGAAAATAATAAAAAAATATATTCAGAAAATACACAAATTTGATCACTAAACTTATACTGTAAAACTTCGTTTATCCGGATAAGATTTGTAGACATTTTTATTTTAATAAATGTTCACATTGATAATAATTTTTAGCTCTGATAGCAAGAATGTAATTATAATTTCACCAAAAATATGTAATTTTGATATAAACATGTTTTTTTTTATCGCAATAAATTCAAATTCGTTTATTTGAGGATTTGTTTTGTTTTTATTACTCATATATCTGAATAATCCGGATTTACGATTATCCGGTTTGCATTTGGTCCCAGTTAGTCCAGATAAACGAGGTTCTAGTGTACCTAAATGAAAAAAGCATAGGTACTTTAATACAATGAATGTGATAAAATGTTTAAGGGCATATTAAACAATTGTCTATTATAGAATATAGGCGAGTAATAAGGTTAAAATTGGTCAATGGAGTTGAGACTGGATTTGGGGCTGGGAAAGCTATATCTCCTCAAGATATAAGCAAAAGTTGGCCATCAAATTGAAAAAAAAAATTATAGAAGGGATTTGGATCCTACACAATTTCCTCAAGAATATTCTTTAAGAAAAATACCTCAAAAACTAACTAATGAATTAAAATGGATTATAAAATAAATGTATTTAGAATTTAGAGCAAATTAACTATGCACTTATTTACATGAAAATGTAATGAAATTATTCACATGAAGGTTGTATCGTATCTAAATATAATAAGAGTGAATTTCTTTTGAAAAGAAGAGCGTGTGAAAAGCTAAATAGAAAGTATTAAACATTGATGCTTGAATTGTTGGTCCGAAGTCCAAGTGATGAGTTGAATATTAAATAAGAGCTCTTCTTTGACATCAAGTCTCCGATGTCAAATGACACTTTTAGTTCTGTGATATACCTTTGAATCTTTTTTTACTATTAGGGAGAGCTTTCATAGAATCTCAATTGAAAACATCGGCTAGAAATTATAAGTGAAATCCTTCTTGTTTAATGAATAAATGAGAGATGCATTTTGATAAGCAGATGTATTTTTGAAACCTAATCACCGTTAATGTATGAAATTAAGAAATGGATTTAATTTCTCATCCTATTCAAGATAAAGGGATTCATCCCGGACTACAGAGGTTATACCTTTCTGGTGAAACATCTTCTTGTATCCATACCATTTATTAAATGTATAATATTTCAATAATTTCCTTACCAGTCTATGGAAAACAAAAAGACAAACCTGTACAGTATAAGGTATCTTGGACATTAGAGGGTCCTTATTTTGAGTATTTTCGAACTTCCGCGCTGACATAGATTCATATGGTTCGAAATAAATTTAAAAAAATATCACCCAAGTTTCAAGTCTTTAAAAATCAATGCAATTTTCCCATCAAATTAACATGGGGTTTTTGGCATTGAACGATCATTTTTTTATTCCGGCCAAGTATTCGTTCAAAAAATTTGAAACTCTGTATCCCTATAATAGTAGCTATCTTTAAGAATTTTTACAGATTTTTAGCTATTATAATTTTGGAGTTACAGTTAGATAAAATACTGCAATAACTTATTATTAGTAAGTTATAGTAGACTCCAAAATTATAATAGCTAAAAATCAGTAAATATTCTGAAGGATAGCTACTATAATAACGATAAAATCTACAAGGTTTCAAATTTTTGAACGGTTACTCAATGCCAAAAACCACATGTTATTTAGATGGGAAACTTGCATCGCTGTGCGGCACAGGTTAAAATTGAGATAGAGACTTAAAACTTGGGGTATATTTTTATTTATTTATTTCAAACCATATGAGCTTATGTCAGTGTAAAAAATTGAAATTACCCAAAATAAGGACCACCCTAGTGGGCATGCCATTTAAGATAAAATTAAAATCTTTTAAAATAGGTTTTGTTAGAAAAAAATTAGTTTCAAAACAAGTATCTATATCCTAAAAGAGTCATATTAGATTAAAATTAAAAAATATAAATTACTTAATTTTAATTTTAATCTATCATATATGTTTCATCATGAACCTACATACATACACCTTTCTCCTGATCAAAAAAGAGTCAAATTAGTTTGGGTTAGGTTGTATTCAGTTAGAATCGGTTCTTCGTTTAAGATATGTCCATTGTCCAGTTCTATTTTCGCTTAGTCTTTCTTTCAATAAAGACATTCTCATGACTCTCTTTCTTTAGTTTGCCTAAATATTTTTTGCAATTCAATATGAATAATACCCAGGTATTATATAAAATATAAATAGGTAAAGTATAGAGTAAAAAACATTTTAAACTTTGCCTAAAAACGTCACAGATTTTCTATGATTATTATTATTATATTTATTGAAAAAAAATAGATGATAATATACGTCATATAGTTAAATGGAAAACGCCGACTACCAATTACAAATCTAATTAAGAAACTCTAATTAACCATGTAGAGATGATAGCAGCCGGTCTCCCAGCTTAATGGAATTACAGTGTTTTTGGTTTCTGTCATAATATTTACATACCTACTTGTTCTTTTTTTAATCCTTTATCTTTTGTTGGGTTGGAATAATTTGACAATGTAAGTACGATAGCTTCTGGAACTTTCATTTACAAGTTTCTATTTTATTGATGTATTTGAAATTACATTTTCTTTTCATAATCTGATTCCGTAAACTTGATTAAAAAGTTAAGTTTAGAAAATTTAATTATTTAATGTACTTGTAAATCAATGTTTTATAATTTATTTAATGAAATCTGCGGAAATCTTAAAATATTCTAACAAATTAATATCCAATGTAATTAATGATTTAATTATATGAATATTATTGAACTATATAATAAAACTAGTTTTTATAATTACTATTTTTTTTTCTTTTTACTTTACCATACAGGGTATGGTCAAGTATTGTAATCGTGCATGAAAAAAGTGTTTTTTCCTTTTTTTTCGAAATATCTCAAAAATGCTCAAACTGTTTCGATTAAAAAAATTGAGCGAAACCATGGCATTTCGCTCTACAAAAAAGCTCTAATAAGTGAACATCGAAAAAATTATATTTTTCGAGATAATAATTGTTTTGTCAAAATGTCTGTTAGTCTGGATGTCTGGTTGTTAGTCTGTGCGTTACCAAATTTTTGTGGACGAGATAGCTCAAAAACTAGTTTGAATATCGAAACCAAATTTCACACGCAGTTTTGGTCTAAGAGCTGATTAGATTTTGGTGCATATCGACCCAAAATTAAGGGGGTGGAGGGGGGGGGTTAAAAATTAAAAATCTAGGTCGTTTGAGCAAACTAAACCAAATTTTGTATACATAATCAGTGGACCCCCAGAAGTCTAAAAATGCAAAATCTAACCGCCAAAAATGGGGGTGGAGGGTCAAAAAATGAAAATTTTGGCCATTTACTAATAATAATTGAAGGAGACAATAAAAGAGTGTGTCTTCTGCTGGAATTATAAATTTTATTTATTTATAACGAGACTATAGTTTCGAGGAGGGCTTTGCCCTCTTCATCAGTCTATTACAATTGATTCACAGGAATTAATTTATGAAAAAAAAATCATAAATTAATTCCTGTGAAACAATTGTAATAGACTGATGAAGAGGGCAAAGCCCTCGAAACTATAGTTTCGTTATAAAAAATAAAATTTATAATTCCAGCAGAAGACAAACTCTTTTATTGTCTCCTTCAATTTATAAAAATTCTGCTACCCCCGGCAAAAAACTTTCAATTTAATTAATAATAAAATTTCCTTTTAAATATTAGACTATTCTATTTTAAATTTAGACTTTCTTGGATTTTTATTTGAAAATTTTATTATTTTAACCCCTTGCTTTGTGGTAACTATCTCTTTCCCATATAGAGTCATTTTCGTAAGGTAAACAAGCATCAATTTAACAATGTTAATATTGGAAACAGTGTTATTAAATTCAAATTCATAGAGAAATAATGCTTTTCATAAATTAATCTTTAGAATTTAAATCATATCCTCTTCATAAAATGCATCTAGCTATATTAAGACATAATTTAAAAAATGAACTCATCTGCCTGCTTAACTCGTGATTGTTAATATTCATTGGTCAATGGCAAGTCCTTGACCTTGAGATCCTAATACTCTGCCCAAAGAGTCATCCATCCCAAGATGAAACATTCTTTCTTTGGCTCGTAAACTACGTATAAATTCATAAGATTTTTATTTTAATTTGTTGGACATTCCTTCAAATGTTTTGCTATTAATGAGGTAAAATCTTTGAATTTATTCTAGGAATTAATTTAAAAATTAACATAGCCGTCTATAATTTTTAAACAATAAGATGTTTAAAGTTAAGAATTTTATTTTCAAGCCCCAAAGGTGTAGTGCAATTTTTTTCTGCAAAATGTTGTTCTGAACTTATCAATAAATATATGTGATGGTAGGCATTGTTTTTAGTATATTTCCAGTCAGATCAATCACAATCGTGTTACTTTCATCTCCTTCAATTGATTGAGAAGACTTAAGGGGGTTCGTGATTGTTAATCATTTTTATAAGAAGTTTATCAAATTTTTACCATCGAATCATTGATGAATTAAATTTGATTTCCGAAATTTGAAGTTGATCGTATGTCCAATGGGACCGAGAAATAAATTATTGAAAATTGTCCTTTTAACATGGAAGAAAATGGACCGACCTTTTAAAAGGGCTAACTAAAATTTCTATACAAATTATACCATTTTCAACAAATTTATAGAGACCATCAATTCAACTTTTATGAATAGAATGATACATTTTTCAATAGATTTGACAGTCTAGTTAATTAGTTATTCATAAATGTAAAAATTAAAAAGTTATTTGCAGCCAGCAGAATATAACAAAAGCACTAGTGTAGAATTCCAACTCTATTTCTTGAAATCGTTTTTGTGTTAAATAAATGTTTTTATAATGAGAAAAAAATTATTTCAATATTCTTTTTATTAATATTATCAAAACAAAGATTTTTATTCGAAATTAGCCTCATTATTAACCTTTTTTCATTAAAAAATTTAGTAGGCAGACGTTGTCACTCTGAAGAAATACAAGATTTTTTCGTAGATCAACTAGATAGATAAACTGTCCTGAACCTCCTTAAGGGATATACCTACTGGTACTTGTGTATTTTCATCTTCAATATAAATAAAATAATTACACCCCTTGTGAAGAAGGTATAGCTAGGTGTACTTGGGTAGTATCAGTAGAAGCTAGTGATTAAAATGGAAAATTTAAATCAAACTATAATATCCATAAGTGTAAATGGTGAATCATAATTTGCCCAGACCACGTATAAATCTCACTTTCATACATTAATTCCTGTGAATCAAATGTAATAGACTGATGAAGAAGGCAAATCACTCGAAACTATAGTCTAGTTATAAATAAATTAAAAATTTATTTTTTCAGCAGAAGACACTCTTTTATTGTCTCCTTCAATTTATAAAAATTCTGCTACTCTCGGCAAAAAGAAACTTTCAATTTAATATAATTTCCAGCTTTGAATGTTGACAGTATCACTTACCATATGAAAGTCAAACTAGTTCTTGGAAGAATAGGCGTTTAGAAAACGAGGTGTGAGTTATTTAATCTTACAGCCTTTACCAGAAGTATGCAACCTTTTCACTGGCTTATGAAGAAGAAGACTTAATTTTTCTGAATTCTATTCACAAACTTAAGTGAAAAATATCTTCAGTTAACTTATTAAAATTCTGCTGGTTAATTAAGATTTAGGGTTTAAAATTAGAGGTCACTGTCGAGTAGTCTGGGGGTATTTACAAACATGGGGGTAAAATAGATATTTGAAGGGGCTAATCAGACTAATCAATATATGTTGACGCTAATGGATTCAATTTTTCCATTACGGGGCTAGGCGAGGATGGATATTCTTTTAATAAGGGAAAAGACACATGGCTTGCTTGATTACAGGGATAATGAAATTGAAAAGGTTAGGAATCACTGCTGTAGAGGGTCTACATATTTGGGGCTCTGAAGCTTGAACCCAGCCAGAAATCTGGTTAACCATAGTAATCTCTTCCAATGAAATGGTTTCACGAAGAATAATTAGAAATTTAATCACCTGATATGAGATTTTATAATAGATTCAAACTTAGTAAGCAATATTGTCTAAGGTCGCTTCTGAGACCCAAAAACGATATTTGTAATTTCCATTTCAAAGGCTTCCCATTTAGGAGTTGAAAATATATATGGTATTTTTATCCGTAAAGGAAAAGTAAAAACACTTCAATTAGTTTTTTTTTTTTGAAATCTTCATTCATGGTGACTAAACAAAAGTAGATATCTAATGCGAGGAAAAATGAAAAAGAAATGGAAGTTCAATAAGAGAAAGACAAATGACAATTATAGAATTACTCAAAAAACACACAAGCTGTAGCTTATCCCCAACTTTCTATCTTATTTCCGCAAAAGGAATCGAATTCCCTGGGTGAGTCTCACCATCCGCGAATAGACATGATTGACAGTATCTAAATTAGCAAAGGGGGAAAACAACAAAATTAAAGTAAACAGGTATACTTTACTTAAATCTATAAAAATAAACCCATAGGCAGTTAGGAAGAAATATTTTTCGTGGGATTTAATCAAGATAAAAATCTGATAATAATCAGCAGTGAAGTAGTTACTAGCTTTCTATCAATCACTCATATGAGATATTCTTATCATAAATGAGGAAACCTACCTTATTGAAATCGACCAAATAATGGAATTAAGCAACCTCTAAATTTACAGACAATGCTGCTTTTCTAGTAGATATCTCCCAGCTTCCTAAGTCAATTCAAGAAGAGTGCTAGCAATAAGACTAGGGTCAAAATAAAAATCCCACTAGATAGTGAATTAAATGTTAACCCATTTATAAGATGTCAAATCCAAATGATTATATAGGTAATGGTTTACCACGGGAAATTAAATCATTGTATTCGTTTATGACAATATGATCATGATAGAAATCGTAGCTTAAAGTACGAAAAAATATATTAAATAACCAAATGTCATTAAAAACATATTTAAATTTCAACGAGATTGACCAAACTGCACGTTTTAGAGGTACAAAATTGTATATTATTGTATGATTGTTTTGTAGCCAAACCAATAGAGTGTATCTGTTGCAGTAAAAAGCCTTTTTTAGTAAGAAGGGGTTCTTACTAGTTAAAACAGGTTTCACTGAAAACCTTTGTGACAACTAGAATTTACTGATGTTGGTTGAGTTTGGTTCAAAGGTCTAGAATTCTTCATTTTTGATCTTCCCCCTTATTTTAGGTGTTTATTTTAAAAAAATTTTAAACGAAAAAGTAAAAAATTTCATCTACATCTTTGCTTCTCATTTTTGACATTTTAGTTTAAATTTTTTTTAAATAAACACCCAAAATGAAGCGGAAGGTCAAAAATGAAGATTTTAGAACAAACTCAACCAACATCAGCAAATTCTAGTTGCCACAAAGGTATTGAGTGAAATGCGTTTTAACTAGTAAGAACCCGTTCTTACTAAAAAACGGGGTTTTACTGCAACATATCTATTTAGACACGACTAGTCGCACTACATGTTACTTAACTTACGAGATATAATGAGTTAGGATACTTCGGTCAGGCGAAACTTTTGAAAAATAGTGGAATAGTGAGGTACTATGTGAGAATTAAAAACATAGTGAACACCGAAATGTTTAATTAAATTATTTTAAAATCGCATTGAGTGGTCAAATCAGAAATAATTTCTCAGATCCACATTCCGATCAAAGAAAAAGAAAAATAATTATTAAAGTCCATAGCAACCATATTATTTAATTAATCAAGTACTTTGGCAGGTATTTGGACAGGAAAGTAGCAAATTCAAAAATTGTCATCGATTTACGCGACGTTTCGCCAATTTTATTTTGGCTTCATCATGCGTCTAAAAAAACCACAAAAAACAGAGAAATTACAAAAGTTACATAATTTTTCCTCTTTTCTTTCTTTTCTGAACAAATCAACAAATGATATTACACGCCATTATCATTGAGGTATGTTAAGGGTAATATCATTTGTTGACTTGGTCAAAAAAGAAAGAAAAGAGGAAAAAAATTATGTAACTTTTGTAATTTCTCTGAAAGTCTATATTTTGTGTTTTTTTAGAGGCCTGATGAAGTCAAAATAAAATTGGCGAAACGTCGCGTAAATCCATGACAATTTTTTGATTTGACACTTTCCTGTCCAAATACCTGCCAACGTACTTGCTTAATGAAAAATATATTTTTTTTAGTCTGTACGAGAATTGTCAATGTGGAGATTGTGGTTCACCGAGATGGAGAGGTTCATGTACTTGTCATCCTATCATTGGGATGTGTTTGTGTGGCCGTTCATGAAAAACGGGAACAATCAATTTCAGTGGGACGCAAAGAACTGGGATCGGGACATATTATGTAATAAGCACCACACAGGTGTTCCCAGATGGTTCATATCTTTTTTACTGATGTTGAATAATTCACGAATTAACTTACTATTATTTATTTTATTCCAGTGAATTGTTATGTCAAGTATTTTTTTTTTTCTATATAACTTGATATTTGATTTAAATAGCAAATTATTGAATAACTATAAAAACTTGTATTTCTTTTAATAGATCTTATATAATATTATTAAGGAATTGACTGCGTCATTTGTACTGCACCGTGGTAAAATCCTATTTACCTGTTCTAGATTCTTGTCAAGGTTGACATACCTTCCTGTTCCATGCCTGTTAACTTTCTTTAGTTATTTATTGAAATCCTCAATTCGTTTAATTTTTTTCTTTGGTCCATTCAATAGATTACTAATACTTCAGACTCTTTTCTATAGCTTGGTATGTTGACACTTGGTCCGACAGATCTCTGATGTTAAGAAACATTTTAGTTCTTGAATGGGTGACCCTAGCCTTCGAAACTATAGTCTCAAACAAATAAATTATAAATATACATATTTATATTTGATATATATGAATGTGAATATCAAATGAACAGATAGAATTAGAAATGAAGTAGGTACTTGAAAGAATCGGAAAGAGAAGAACTTTGTGGAAGTGTCTGAGGAAAAGAAGAGGATATCTTGGAGGGGGAGGTGGGGGAAAAGGGGGAAGGGGAAGGCCTAGATTAAAATATTTCGACCAAATAATTAGGGATATGGGATGCGAGACATTTAGAGAGGTCAAACAGCTGGCTGGCATGGGACAGAGCCGAGTAAAGACGGGTTGTTGTGTCAAACCAATCTTAGGACTGTGTACTCAATGATGATGATGATGATTATGAATTTGTTGAAGGAGACAATAAAAGAGGGTGTCTTCTGCTGGAATTATAAATTTTATTTATTTATAACGAGACTATAGTTTCGAGGGCTTTGCCCTCTTCATCAGTCTATTACAATGGATTCACAGGAATTAATTTATGAATGAAAGGTTAAAATATTTCATGTGGTTAGGTAAAGAAATTATATAGGGTGGGCAAGTTAAGAATTGAAATTTATACTTGTTTTATTATTTTGACTGTAGGTGGCGTTCGTAAAGTTTATATTTTAGCGGCTATTTTTAAAATAAAGCTTTCGGGAATTTCTATTTTCCGATTTGAGAATTTTTTTGGTGAATTATTGTATGATTTTAAAATTTCTAACGATTCAAAAATACTAATTTTTAAGGGATCTAATTAATTTAATATTTGATTCTTCTGAAAACAATAAGCCTTCCTCCGAGAAGGCGATTTTAACCTTTCATTCATAAATAAATTCCTGTGAATCCATTGTAATAGACTGATGAAGAGGGCAAAGCCCTCGAAACTATAGTCTCGTTATAAATAAATAAAATTTATAATTCCAGCAGAAGACACACTCTTTTATTGTCTCCTTCAATATATAAAAATTCTGCTACTCTTGGCAAAAACTTTCATTTTGATTATGAATTTGCTTGGCTCCATATATCATTATTACTTTAAAGAGTCCACAAGTGACTCTTTTACGACCATGACCTGACTGATAAAAGAAAAATCCAGTTTGAATAGGTTAAAATGTTCTCTAGAAGAGAGGGAATAAATAATGTGATTAACAACTTTCTCGGGAAGTACTTACACTAGACTTTATTTTTAATTTTTTCGGATAGCTAATTTAATAGTAATTAAAATATTTCCTAAAAATTAATAAATAATAGTAAATAAACGCAGACCAGACATAGAATGCAGACTAAAAGTACGATTAATAATTTAAAACGGACGCCAAAGAGCTGTAAATAGAGCCAATAAGGAAATGTTGCTGAGGTCTTTCAAGAAGCCACTCAAGAGCAGGCCGTAGATAATTGGCTCAATCAATCTAAGAAAAAAAAACAAGATAATTAGAAGAAATTGTTAAAAGAATTTGGCCGGTCAAATAAGAATATAGCATTTTGGATAAGATGAATAAGATATCTAATATGTATTCAAAAAGAAAAGAAAATTTTGAATTTATTTATTCCGCCCAAAATTGTTTTGTAAAAATAAGGTCCTCACCTATACTAGTCCACATATTTTTCATTCTCCAAACCAATATTTGATAAAATTATATTTCTTAGTAATTTAGTATATTTTTTTTTGGGGGGGGGGGGTCTAAACTTTATCTTTGAAAAAATTAGTTAATTTTGAGAAAACCGGAAAAAATAAGTAATTGCAAAATACCAAACATCTTCAAATAAACATGTAAGTATTTCCGGTTCTTCGATTTTATCCAAAATCTTGAGGTACTTTTCTACCCTCTCGATAGCTTAAGCTACAAATCCCAATGCTCTGCGACTTCCGTAGGTATACGAGATATGTACAATTAAAATATTTATTTTGCGACACTCCAAATTTACACCCCTTCCTTTGTTTCGATCTTATTAAAATTTATAAACGACTAATAACTTTGACACTTGATAAATACACCAATTTTTTAAAAAAATCGTGTGAGCCGTTTTTGAGAAAAGAAAACGAAAAAATGTTCATGTAAATATCAGCTTCCGGTGTTTCGATTTTAACCAAAAGCTTGCTGTACTCTTTTCGAATTTCGTAGCTCTCTGAGACTTATTGTTGCGAAACACAGGGGTACATAGGTATGCACCAATGGATTTTTGTCCTCTTTTTGGCCTCTGGAGACCACGATATCTGATTATATGTTCTAAATCCGGTGTCAAACTATTTAGGGCATCGATTCCTTCCTCCTAGAAATCACAAAGTGAAATTAACTTTTTTCACCCTAGAGATAGAAGTTCTCAAAGTGTCAGGACTCGTGCAAGCGATCGCAATACTTCACATTATATCCTATATCATCACATGATATAAAAAAACATTTATACGTGAAAGTAATTACAGAGCAAAGCACCCAGACACTTTTATTCTTTATCAGAAATGTTTCTTAACTATAGCAAAAGTTATTCATAAAAGATTAAGTCAACAACCTTTCCTATAGTTTATTTTTTCAAACACCCTATGTTAATAATTGTACTAATAAATTCATATCATCGATTCCGTAAAACCTCCAAGGAAAATTGAATAAGTTTTAAAAGGAAAATAGAGTTTCCCCAATTTCTCGGAAAATTTTCTAATAACCTTGAACCATACTCTTTCTTCGGACAACATATTTAAATGAAATTCCATATCAAAATATTTATTTCAAGGGCAAAATGCCATATGATTATATAAAATCAAATGTCTAAATTATAGTATTGCATCGTTGTACATGAGCCAAGGTTTTATTCTAATTCAAAATAAGCCAGTTTCTAGTATAGGTAACTTTTATGTAAGAATAATAATTAATGAATTATAAGGATTAGATATTATGTAAACACCAAATGGTCACCGAGATTGGTTTTTATTAGTTTTCATTTAGAAGTTTAAAAGAGAGAAAATTTATATAAAAAATCCATAACCTTTCGGAAATAAGTAAGTCAACTCTTGTTTAAATAAGAAATTTCGGGCCCCCGGCTAATTACTTTCCATAAAATTTCCATATAGAAATTAATAATTAATTATCAACATAAATTACGGTCGAACTTAATGGAATGAGCATATTAAAATTTATTTTCAATTTTTCTTAAAAACAAAGTATTAATAGGTTGTTTTCTTAAAGATATAGGTTTATCTTTGTTATGTTGTGTATGGCCAAGTATTGTAATCGTGCAAGTAAAAAGTAGTGCTTTTACTTCTTCTTATTTCTAGGTTAAGTAGCCTGTTATTTTTCCAAGGAAGAATACGACCATCCTTAAACTTTGTGACCATCTTTTTTTTGGCCTCCCTCTACTCCTCTTGCCCTCAGCTTTTACTTCAATTGTTGGAAATATCTCAAAAACAGCTAAAATTATTTAGACAAAATAAAAAATTAAAATAAAATCAATAAATAAAATTTGAGCGAAATCACATAAAACAAGGGAAATTTCGTTGGAACTGCTAGGAAGTTAGTGTCCATAGACAGGAATTTAGCCAACGGGGTGAGTAATTTTACTTTACTATACAGGGTATGGTCAAGTATTGTAATCGTGCATGAAAAAAGTGTTTTTTTTGCTTCGTTTTTTCAAAATATCTCAAAAACACCTTAAACTATTTTGATTAAAAAAATTGGGCTAAACCATGGCATTTCGGTCTACAAAAAAAGCCCTAATAAGTGAACATTATATTTTTCGAGATAATAATTATTTTGTCAAAATGTCTATTACTATGTTAGTACGTTACTAAATTTTTGTGGACACCCTAGCTTAAAAACTAGTGTGAATATCAAAACAAAATTTGACAGATAGTTTTGGTGCATTGAGATTAAGAGCTGATTAGATTTTGGTTGAAATCGAATCCAAAATTAAGGGGTAAAAATTAAAATTATAAGATTTCCAAACTAAAAAAAAAAAACAATAAAAATGAAATATACTATAAAAAATATATAATAATAAAAAAGATAGTTGTTATTTTCTTTGGGGGCCAAAATTGGAGGGGTTCAAAAATATAAAACTATCAATATAAGTTGTAGACCCTTTAATCAATTTGTACGAAATTTCACATAATATTAACCTTATGAAAATGACTCACTATTTGAAATTGATAGTGACCAAAAAAAGGGGGAGGGGGGGGTTAAAAATATTTTCAAACAAAAATCGAAGAAAACTGATATTTCTAATAAAATAGTATCATAATTAAAAGGGGATATTATTAATTGATAATGGACCCAAAATTAAGAGAGGGGGGGGGTCCTTTGGTATAAAATTATAAATAATTTTAATTCAATATTAAAAATAAGAGAGGACCCAGGTGTATGGTAAAGTCATGTGGATGGCCACATCAGTTTATTTTTGTTTTTTAATTTCAACATTTAAATGCCTGAAAAATATATTTGAGTATGTATCTAGATTGGGGATTCTGGAATTTGGCAATCATTATCTCCACTAGAATGATTACAAAATGTATCAATTGGATCTTCTGTCTTCAGGAGAAATATAGAGGTCTCATCGAAAAGTATGTGGATAAAAAAAAAATCAAAGAAAGTATAAATATCTATGTAGGAAGTTATGATATGAGTAGTTTGAATCTATGTATAAAATAATGTAAAGCCATATTAATTATCTAAAGATACCAATAAGAAATGATTAGTTATCATGGAATTTTTCTAATAACTTATTCTAATTGAATTGTGCTTACAACAAGCAGGTTGCCAGATGAACTGATTATATAAGCAACTTTTTTACTGAATTGGTAAAAAAAAGAAAATCTTCTATTTCAAATCTGATTAACGGACAAATTAAATTACAAATGAAAACTTAAAAGAATGAGTAGACAGATATTTTTAAAATTATTTTACACCTTATTTAATATCATATTCTTTCAACGAAGAATAATGCTTTTTTAATATCTCAATCAAGTATCAAAGCATATAATCAACTATAAATGGTATAATATTCTGCAAAAAGTAAAGTCCCCTAAAGGGATGGGAATGATAAATTGTTAAAATTGAAAAATTATAATTTTTCAAACAAATTTTGAACTTAATTTAGTTCTTTCTTAATCAAACTAGGAGTTTGATCGAATGTTTTCTACATTTGATTCAATCGCGAATCAAATGTAGGGAGTTTTTGTCAAATATTGAGTGAAAATAATATTTGAACTTATATATTTCTAACGTGAAATAATGAATCTTAAATAAATTTTTATAATTTTTCTAATTAATATAACAAAGAATAATTGCTATATCAATGAGAATTGTTTTTGACCGCGCTTATTTGAAAAAGATATTAAGATTAAGACTTAAGACTCCGCAGATTTCAATAGCGTAATCCGCAGTAGTCTCGCGATAAATATCTTTTTCAAATAAGCGCGGTCAAAAACAATTCTCATTGATATGGCAATTATTCTTTGTTATATTAATTAGAAAAATTATAAAAATTTATAGTAGTTTGATATTAACATTTCTCTAAATTCATAGACAATCTAATTTTATTTTCTAAGCTTAATCTTTTACTTTGTATTATTATTGTAATTATTACTATGTGTATTGGGGAAAATCACTATAGACGTGACATCTTCTCGAGAAATATAGAATTAATATTTAAATGTAATTTAACCCCCCCTCCCTAATAACTACAGGTTATGCGCTTGGTAAACAAACCTACATATTCTTCCTCAATAACTACCCTCTCTGATTTTTGCCAATTCTATATTATAATATCTTAAAATCAAAAACCTAATAGCTTTGATATATAACACTGAGAAATTTATTTAATAAATTAATTAATTTTATGAGAAAATATTAAAAGTAGTCATCAAATAAAGTTTATCGGGGGATGGGAGTGAAAAATTTTTAGAAAAATCAGACTTTTATATTTAAATAAAGTAAGTTATGTTTTCATTTAATAATAAGCTGATTAATGAAATTATTGTCGACCTTTTTGAGGGACCTATTACTCGCTACAATGTCTGACTGACAGAATTTTGTAGCTTGTAAACTAAAAAGAATAATAAAAACTTAAAATTTAGTAGCTATATGTATTCATTATTTTGAAAGCTAAATCGTAATAAAATTTTAATTGATTTTGGATAATGTTGAATGTTATAAGGGGTCGAAAATAATTTTTTTTTTATAATTGAGTGAGGTATTTAAGTAAAGATAAATTCAAGTAGAATTAGGTTTAATTATTTTAACTCTGGAACACTACCCATCAAAAAAATATTTTATTTTACTATCCTGGAGTACAGGTGTACCCAAATAAAAAAAAGTTATAGAAAATAAACGTTTAACTTTTACTAAAAACATATCTCGTGATAAACTTAGGCCCTAAGTAAATGAATAGTACCAATTTTGCGTCACTTTGAGCACTCAGGGCAACTTTTGGTTTGATGCTTGAAACATATGAACTTATTACACCTTTTACATGAAATCCGCGATTTGCGATCTTTTTTTCTGGGACAGAATGAACATCTGCCAGACGAAGGAATTTTGGGTTTTGGCTCCAAGTTTAATATTCTCTCAATAACGGCTCGGAGTGATGTGGATAAAGTAGGTATTTGTAAATTATAAACTTGTCAGACTACTATAATAAAGTAAAGAAAATTTAAAAAAATTAAAAAAATATAAAATTCTAGGTAGGTTGCACAAAAATAAAAGACAAGATGCTTATTAGCATGACTCTATATATTTCGGGGTTCGAGCCCATCTTCAGGAGTTCATAGAGAAAGTTTTCGATATAGAGTCATGCTAATAATAATCTTGTCTTTTATTTTTGTGAAACCTACCTAAAATTTTATATTTTTAAAATGTTTTTTACTTTATTAAAATATGTTTCACCAAGTCCTACACCATTCTCCTACAAAATTGTCCCTAATGATACTCAGGGCACACCTGATTAATATTTCAAGAGATCTCCTAAAGGGCAAACAAGTTCAGAAAATAAAGATAAGAGTAAACAAATATTATATGTAACATTCATTTACTATGAGTTAAGGATTGATTCTTGGTCACTTGTTTCACATTAATTTATTTAATTTAATGTGAAACAAGTGACCAAGAATCCTTAACTCATAGTAAATGAATATTACATATAATATTTATTTATTCTTATCTTTATTAAAGATGTTTCACTTTGCACCAACACCACAATCTCTACTAATTAAGTTCAGTAAAGCTATACTTATATACTTATATGAGGATTTAAAATTAAGATGGTCATTCATTCATTTTGCCCTGAAAAGTTAGTATTCAATAATAGACAATTTGCTGATTTTGGACTAAAATATTAAATATTCAACACACAGCACTAAATGAATATGCAATATCTGTTAACAATAATTTTCTTGGGACTTTTAAATTATTAACCAATTGAATTTTAAAAATCTGCTCAGTAGATCTGAAGTTAAATTTTGTTTTATAAAATGACTTGAAAGTATAAAGGCTATGAATAAAATATTTATTAATATTATTCTTGTTGTAATAAAGTTTTTCACTTTTTAATTTTAAAGAAATAAATGTCTGTTGATTTAATTTAAGTTCTCATTGAATAAATGGGAGAAACAGCCTTTCCATGCATTCAGGTCACCAACAAAAGTTGATTGGAAGTGCAACTTAAATGAAATCTATCATTAATCCTAGCTAAAAAGTGTGTATTATCAGTAATTTTAGTAATAATAAAAAATTATTAACAAGATAAATATTAAAAAAAAAAATTCATAATTTTCAAAAAAATATTTATTTTTTCAAATTTAAAGGTTTAATCACATGGTAACTAGAATGATTATTAGAAATAAAAAAAAAACAGGTGTAAAAAATTTAAATAAAATCCTTAATTAAATAAATTAGTTGGTTCCTTATATAATAAGTGTATTGGAGAGTGAAGTTCAAAGGTAATATTGAGTAGAAATCACTTAATATTAATCAAATAGCTATATAATACATACTTAGATTATTTATAATATTAAGTAATAGGTAAATTTTTTACATAACATGCTTTAGAATGTGAGTATTTAAAAATAAGTACAAATGTTTTGTTATGATTTCAAATTTGCTGTTAAGAAATAAGTAATAGTGGAGCTGTGTCTGAAATAATATATTTTTTAGATATATGAAATAATAAATGAAATTATTATTGTGAGTAATTAATTTTAACTTATATTTATATTAAAGAAATATGTAATATATTCAGACTTACATGCAGGTAGATTAATTAAATTGACTGCTGTAGATTAAGAAATAATTGTTTTTGATAAGAAAAAAGAGGAGAGATGAAAATTGCCGGCTTATTGCATCGTTCTGCTAGTCCTCCAAATCGCACGCACTGTCACTCACGTGAAAACCCACCACAACACAATTTTATAGTGGAACTTGCAACGGCTGTCAGCCGACTGGCGGGCCGCGCGGCGCGAGATTTCTGCTGGCCCTGCAAGCAGGTCTGCCAACGCGCCAGTCCCGAAATCTCTAAACACGATTAGTCTTCAGAAGGCACTACTTGGGTTCCGAAGAACCCCAGAGTTCCACAAAGGGAGGTTTGGGGTTCCCCCGCCTAGAGGTCAATAAAAGAAAAAATTGTAAAACAAAAATAGTAAATAGGAGTATCACCCTCAAAAAATTTGTCATGAAAAGAAAAAATACTAAATTTCGAGTCTAAGTATTACCTTATAGTCAAATAAATCCACTGATACTTAAGAATGCGATGAATATCACAATTATTGATATCAGTGATGACCCTTATTGTTGCTCTAAAGCAGGGTCGGGGAACCGGGGTAAATTACCTCCAAATGGGGTAAAAATGAAACTATCGGGGGTAAATAGGACATTTTTAAAAATTTTTATTTTATAAACTATTATAGTATTGTTAGTTTGATAGCTTTTCCAGGAATTCAAAATCTTAAAATTAATAAAAGTTAAAAAAAAATATAAAAACATTAATAAAAGTTATGCATTTTTTGTCATGATGAGTGTTGGTGTATTTTTTCTTTTTAAAAAGCAGTCAGTTAAACCCGGCAAGAAATCGGCTGAATGCCGAGGATTGTATTCAAATTGCGCTCATGTCAAAAAGTCTTAATTTTGAAGTTATTTTAGCGAAAATGAAACATCATTTTTCTAAAACGTAAAAGCGTTTGAATTATATTAATGTTTACAATTTTTATTTACTTACAGAGAGTTTTCATGTAAATTCCAATTAATTCAATAAATAATAAATAAGTGCCTGGAGCACCGAGCTGATGCTCGGTAACTTTTTTCTTCTAAATCTTCGAATTGTCGGATTTTTTAAGAGAATAAAATTGATTTTCTATTAAATTATTGTATAGAAAAATACCTTTATTTAATCAAATTGGCAAATTCTAATATATAATAACATTTCTAATGATCTATTAGTGCAATTTAAAATAAAAAAAAACAATTAATTTTATTAAAAATAAATTGAAAGAAATGTAATTATAAATTTTTATTCCAACAACCACCTGTGAATAATTATTTCAATTAACAAAAAACCCATCAAAAACAACTTATACGGAAGATGAGACCTTAATAGATCGAATTGTCAACTCAAAAACCCGCCTAACCCGTGAATTTCATCAAAATCGTTAGAGCCCTTTTTTGAGAAACCGATTCTAAATATATATATATACAAGAATTGCTCGTTTAATGTAAAAAGATAAGATACATGTACCTTGCTTTTTTTTGCTTTTTATGTAGGGGTAATAGCGACCCAAGGAAAAATATTTTGGGGTAATAGCTAAAAAAGTTCACCGACCTCTGCTCTAAAGCAATGGTTCCCAAACTTTTTATGGCCCATCTCTCCTTTCTGGAGGACCTATCGCCCCATTTTAATTTTCAATGTATGCAGTGGCGTAGCCAGAAAATTTTCATGGGGGGGGGGGGGTCAATCCACAAAGCAAAATATTTAGTGAGAATTTTTTTTATTAAAACAAATAGGCCAGTTAAATTGTGTTTTTACCCGGAAAATTTTGGGGTAGTTGTAATTTCTTCGACCCTTTATGTTTTTGGGTGTGCTGAATCCGATCAAAATGCAAAAAAAAGGAAAAAATCTCATTTTTTGACGGTTTTTCCTTATAACTCAAAAACTAATAACTCTTCGTAAATAACCTTCATATTCAAAATGAAAGTTCATTAAATTTCATACAAATTTCATCATTTAGGTTTTTTCTCCGACTAGCCGTTCGGGCTAAAGTGCTAGTTGAATATTGGCGTATTTTTTTCTGTTTCCGCAAATCACAAAAACTCGAACTTTTTCGATTTTTTCCCTTTTTGACCCTGAAAGAGCACGTTTTCGACAAAAACCACTCTATACATTTTTAAACTAAATTAGATTTGATACAATTCAATCTTCTTAATTGAATAATGGTAACCCGTGCCGCAATGGGGTTGAATTTTTGAAAAACTGCAATTTTGTCCAAAAAATCGCAGTTTTTCATAAAATAAAAACCACTCATTCTAGAAACTTGATTTCTATCTTATTCTCTAGGAAATTTTGATGACTTGAACGTTTACTTGGACCACTTTTTTGTTAAAACTCTTAGATTTATAGATATCCAGCATTTTCCATGACATTTTTGAGGATTCGGATCAAATCCTTTGTAGGAAATTTTATGAACTTTCATTTGAAAAGGAAGGTTATTTACGAATAGTTGATAGTTTTCGAGTTCTAAGCAAAAAACCGCCAAAAATGAGATTTTTACTTTTTTTGCTTTTTGACAATGTTCCGTCAAGAAATTTTGTTACCAAACCTCAGATTCGGATTCAGCACACAAAAAAACATATAGAATCAAGAAATCAAAACTAGCTCAAAACGTTCCCGCGAAGGGCCCTTTAGAGAACAATTTAACTGGACTAAAAAGGTACTTCAAGAAATTAAAAAAGAACATAATTCTTGGTTAAACATATGAAATATATTTAATTACGGTTAGTTTGCCATAACAAACGGTTTGTCGTTGCCATTACTCATCCCATAAGCCCTACCCTCGGGGGGGGGGGGGTTGTGACCCCCCCATGGCTACGCCTTTATTCACACTTATACTTGTGTGTGCACTAATTATTGAAATTTTATGAACAAGAAAGTACTGAAGAAAAAGTTAAATTCAAAATTTAGGGATAAGCTTGTTTTTCTTTGACTAAATGAGAAAAAATCTAGGGAAGGGTGAATCTCAAATTCACATCGGGGATTCACACACTCCTTGTATATTAATATATCTATAAAGATTAATATAGTTAAGCGAAGAATTAACCTGCTTGGATTGAAAAATTGGAAGAGGGGAACCAATTTATCTTGCTTGAATGTTATATATGATATTTGCCCCGGGTGCAGCTTTTCGTTCGCATGGCTTTGTTATCAATATACTCTTAAATAATCTTAATAGTCAATTAACATGTTAAATGAACGAATATCTTATTTTATGTATTGCCATTTTTAATCATTAAATTTTATAAAAATGTATTACTATGTTTTACTTTTTATTAATAAATTACGGTGATAGTAGTGACAAAAAATTATTATTGTGTTCACAAAGAAGAAGCTTTTATTAATTGATGTTAAATTATGTTTAAGAGAAACTTGGAAATTATCCAAAACACAAATGTAAAACGTATAAAATTATATAATTTTTAACAATAATTCGAGTGATTTGTATGCTTAACTCGAATCGAAATTAATTATACATTCATTATAAATTTGTAGTGTTATTTCATTTATAAAATATTTTTTCACCATATTCATCAATCATTCAATATTCATTATTTATCATTATTCTTTCTTATTAAATAATTTTACATAACATTTTTCCCAGTGAACGGAATTATTATTGCTTTTATTTGCAACGAAATTTTTCTGGAGAGAGACGGACTGGTAGAACTTTTAATTGAAAGTAATGGAAGGCAGCCCAGGAGTAGTGAAGAAAGAAAAATTAATACATATCCAAATAAGGTGTAATTTATTGGAATTCTTCCTCCTTTCTTTTCAAACCGACGTTTTGGAGGATTCTTCCCTCCTTCTTCAGGTTTTCAAGGGGTCAATGTATGAAACAAATAAAATGTTTTGGAGAGGAAGAAGGAAACGTTTTATTTGTTTCATTCATTGACCCTTTGAAACCCTGAAGAAGGAGGAAGAACCTCCAAACGTCTGTTTGAAAGGGAAAAAGGAAGGAATCCAATAAATTACACCTTATTTGGATATGTATTAATTTTTTCTTTCCTCACTATCCCTGGGCTGCCTTCCATTACATTCAATTATTCTTTATAATTATAATATTATCATTTATTATTATATATATATTTAGTACCTATAGGAAGAAGTGAGTATTTGAATTCTCTTGACTCTTGACTCTAATAAATTTCAGAAAACAAAAATTATTTATTAGATGATGTGATACATATTCATTTTTTACTTTACTTTTTTTTTAAATTATAAATTTTCGATTCCCATGCATTGTGGAGATGTGGAATTCAGCTTAATAAAAAAAAAAAAAAAAAATCTGACATTTCATCTCATTATTTGATACTTTTTCAAGCTTATAAAATTATTATAACAAGTTCATACGAATAGATGAAATTTTAAAATATATATTTAAAAAAGAGTCATGGTGCAATGCTATTTTTTTTACTTAAAACTCTTGATAAAGTTTCGACAATAGATTAAGGCCATTATCGGACTAGTAGAACTTTTAATTGAAAGTAATGGAAGGCAGCCCAGGGCCAGTGAGGAAAGTAAAAATTAACACATATCCAAATACGGTGTAATTTATTGGAATCATTCCTCCTTTCCTTTCAAACTGACGTTTCGGAAGATTCTTCCCTCCTTATTCAGGTTTTCAAGGGGTCAATGAAGGAAACAAATAAAATGCTTCCTTCCTCTCTCCACAGCAGTGTTTAAAACTTTTTTCTTCCTTAGCAGAAAAAAACAATGTTGAAACACTGAAGAAGGTGGGAAGAATCCTCAGAAACGTCGGTTTGAGGATTTCAATAAATTACACCTTATTTAGATATGTGTTAATTTTTTCTTTCCTCACTACTCTGGGCTGCCTTCCATTACTTTCAATTATTATTATTGATATTTTTTTATTGGTTTTCAACCCACTGAACTCGATTTAAAATTTTTCACCCTAATAATTAACTCCCACAGCATACAAAGGTTTTTATATCGTTCTGCTGTGGCCACACCCAGAGCTACTTATCCGGTGTGGGAGGATCGGAGGAGCTTTAAAGGGTGATGTGGAGGCCCTTAAAAAAAGAACTATAATCATCACTAGTTTCAATATTTAATTTCTTCTCAAAAGATAATGAATCTATTTTTAATTCGTAGGGAATAGAATATCAATTTATTTCTGTTTCATAATGTGTTCTAATTTATTGATTATAGCCCAAGAGCCCACGACGGCCAGACATTCGTTATTTTATAAAAGCTGAAAGTTTTTCTGTGCATGTCCCCTATACAGGTAAGAACGACCAGCGACTATAGAGTTTGGGTTGTGGTTACTTTGGCAGGTAACAGGTAATAAAGGTGTATAAAATAGTACTTTAAATTCGTTAAAGTATAAAGCTCAATTTTTTTATATTTTCTTCGAGATAACTTTAGAAATCTCGTCATCCATTGCCGGACACTTATGACAGTTGCTACCCCTGCCAGACACCCCTAAACTTTAATAAATTATAATTATACTTTCGTTATAATATAAAAGCTAAATTTTGTATATGTTACTTGGCGACCTATAAAAAAATGTTACCTCAATAGGCGGACAGTTTTAATGGTTTTTACATAGATTTTTGACATTTCGGTTATTATTGATAACCATTTGGTGAAGACATGGTGGAATCGACTTAAAATAAAAAATAACCATCGATTCTTATCTAATACTAGAGGTATAACCTTATTGCATTCCATTTTTGTTGTTTTGACTATTAATGGCAACCTCTACTGAAAACGTGGAAGAATCGACTTAAAATCAAAAAGACTAAACTCTTTTATGGCAAACCACTCAAGCTTGAAATTTGCTATTTTCTAAGATTCAACACCCCTACGTGCTTAAATTGGATACCAAACACATTCATCAATTCATTTATCCCTATGACATCTAGATATTGGAACTCTCTTCCTCCGACTGTCTTCCCAGCAATTTACCATATAATCTTCAATCTTTCAAGACCCGCATTCACAGATACCTTCGAACCCTAAATCTATTCTTATTTTCACCATACAAGGGTCCACCAGACACACACTACAGAGGTTGTACCTTTTTGGTGCAACTTCTTCTTGTATCAATATCATTATATAAAAAAAATCTCTTTTCATGCGAGCCTGTAAGATAGACAACCGATCCGTCGCAAAGTAGATTCCGTTGCATACCTTTCAGGCGAACCGAAAATAAAATTTATTCCATTTTAGAAATGAATTTAGACTCCAAATTTCATTACACAACAAATTATGTTTGAGAATGTTCAATAATTACAATGTGAGAAATGAAAATATTATTTTATAATTATAACCCACAGATACCTTCGACTCCTACCAAGCCCATAAAATCTTATTCTTTTTTTCACGTAAGAGGGGCCAACCCAGGCCTTTAGGGGATCTCTCTTTGGTGTAACTCCTTTTCTAATCAATTTCATTAAAAAATGACCTAATCTTTCTGAAATAGAACACTACTATCTATTTATGCGATAAATAATAATAGTTAGTTATATTGACTCAATGAAGCTGTTTTCTGTATCTATCGATTGATCAATCATCTCGATTGTTCTAATTACCTGAACAAACTATTCCACTTGACGTTATCTATTCAGTAAGTTATAAAAATTTAATCTTTCCTGTGGATTAAGATAAAATTTGCATTTTTATAAATATTAGGATAATGAATTCATCGATTTTGCAATAAAATTATTCTGAAAATATAAAACAATCTTTAAACAAATAAAGATTAAGGTTAATGAGATCTTAGCAATTACTGTGTATGCCCGGTAAGCTTTGCCTGCCAGGCGGGGCAGTAATAATTACACTCGAAAATTTTCAATTGTTTTTCTTATTCATGTCTAGAAATATCAAAAAAGTGGAGAAAAATCATTTTTAAGTATGATTTTTTTTCTTGGCTCTCTGGCTACATTAATAAGGTCTAAGAATGTTTTGGACAAATTCAAAAGATTGGAATTTGGAAACACTTATGCGGCACAAGCCCAGAATTGATACAGGACCTTCAAAGATGTTTGGAGGGGTATTAGGGGTCCAAATCTTATAGAGAAAAGGCTAGTAGATAAGAGGAAGAGTTTATTACATATAAGTCTATTTTTAAGGAGATTCTAACTTGTGGGCATACGGGTCTGGAAAAAATTTCAACTTTTTTCATACATTTGTTTGGTTTCATGGTTAGCTAAAAGATACAGAAAGACGTTATATTATATTCGTATCCATAGTAAATTTGTAACAGGAATAGTAGAGAATAGGATAAAATTAAAAGCATAGTGTTTTAATAGTTTAAATAGGCCAGACGTTTCGTCAATTTATTTTGACTTCCTCAGTGACCCATTGTATAATTCTTTTGTCAAAAAAACAATTTCACTATGAGACAAGACATCATGAATCTTTTTATAACATATTCTTGGGTCAAATTAATCAACAATCTTGTAAGAGACTATTCTTTAACAATTAAAAAATATGTCTTCGTTTTTATACAACAAAAAGTGAAAAATGTCCTGTATCAGGAATTGGATAGAATTAAAAACATAGTTTTTATTAAATGGACGTTTCGTCAATTTATTTTGACTTCCTCACTGTCCCATTTTATTACTCTTTGTCAAAAGACAATTCCACTACGCGACGAAACATCCCTAGCCTTTTTTATTATTTCTACAATACATTGGCCTCAATCACTCAACAATCTTGAAATTTTTTCCCATTTTAACAATTAAAAAATTACCTACTCAACAATCTTGAACTTTTTCTCCCCTTTTTAACAATTAAATAATCATGAAAATTAACATAAAAGTTTTTTAATTTTTTGATTTTTTTTAATTGTTAAAAAGGGGAAAAAGTTCAAGATTATTGAGTGATTGAGGCCAAGAATATATTGTAGAAATAATAAAAAAGATTAAGAATGTTTCGTCGCAAAGTGGAATTGTCTTTTGACAAAGAATGATAAAATAGGCTACTGAGGAAGTCGAAATAAATTGACTAAACTTCCGGCCCATTTAATGAAAAGTCTGTGTTTTTAATTTTATCCAATTCCTGATACAGAACGACATTTAGGTATGTTTTTGACATAATGAAACAAACTTTTGAGTGAAGTAATTCAGCGCCGCGCCTGTAAAGTAATGGGTATGCATTCAAACGAACGCCTTGCATTGCGGGTTGCGTTCACAGGCGCTGAAAATCTGACTAGTAGGTATACATTTTTTCACCAGCTTTATATTAACCAAATCAAATCAGAAGTGAGAACACGAATTAGAGATGTTAATTTAGAAAACTGTTTGCGTGTAGCGACAACATCAGTCGAGATCAATTTTGATGAGCTGCAAAACAAAGTCAGACGTTTCACTTTTAAATATGTTAAAATTGTCTAATGTTTGATTTTCAGCTATGTTTTATCTTTTTTCAAAAAGATAAATATATCTATTTGTTGTTGTTTTTTTTTTTGAAAAATAAATTGTTTGGATGTTTATAGTCGTTCTAGTACCAATGAAACTGTTTCAGGATGTTTGAATTGGCGAAACTTTACCTCCACTAAGGGAGAATAGGACTTCTCACTTCTATTATATAGGAAAGCGTTAGTAGTACAGAAATAAGTTTTATTTTTTTTTATTTTTGGCTTTTCGGCCATAAGCCAATTTACGATACTAATTATTTTATTTTTTAAATTTGTCTCTACCCCCCGGGGTCAGGTTTTAGCCGGATGCCTCGAGTCGGATTCAAACCCGGGTCCAATTGGTTAGCAGGCTGACACGCTAATCCCTAGCCTACCCGACCTCCCACACAGAAATGTTTTTTTTCTCGGCTTTTCGGCGTTTCTAACCATAAGCCAATTTACGATACTATATATTCTTTAAATTTTGTCTCTACCCCGGGGGTCAGAATTTAGCTGAATGCCTCGAGTCGGATTCGAACCCGGGTCTACTTGGTTAGCAGGATGATACGCTACCGACTAGCCTATCTGACCCCCCTCCCAGAAATAAGTTGGTCAATAAAACTATAACAATTTTAATTGTTGTCTATTGTTTTGATTTTACGGGGGTTTTCAATAAGAGGCCAATATTCCATAGAAAATATGAATAATTATGAAACTCTTAATGAGGTCTATACATAATGGAGAAGTATTCTTGAAATGTATAATAGACTTGAAGATATGTAAATGTGCATTCGATTGTATCAAATACAAGTCAAGGACTAATAAAATAAACAATGATTTTCCGCATAAAAGCAA
This sequence comes from Forficula auricularia, assembly GCA_024734495.1. Classification (NCBI taxonomy): domain Eukaryota; kingdom Metazoa; phylum Arthropoda; class Insecta; order Dermaptera; family Forficulidae; genus Forficula; species Forficula auricularia. The sequence goes on from JALMQS010000070.1 coordinate 3,104,530, forward strand.
TGCCCTTACAAAAGAAGATAAATAAGACATAATCCAAAGACCGGAAGAACTCAATTTGCGTTGAATGAAGCATACTAGATTCGAAACATGAGCATTACTGAAGTAGATAAACGCTAGAAGTAATTTCAAATAATAAATGAATATATTACCATATTTAAATAAGTGTTACTTGACAATTTATAACAAATTTGAATGAATAATTATTTATTTATTCATATGGGGTTTTAATCCTTTTTTACTTTATTAAGGCTGCTGAATTGAACATGACTTAACTTATATTTATACTTTATATTAATATATTGTTATATAAATAAAATTTCCATCTCAGCAAATATGATGTAACACAAAAACAAACTAGTTTTCAAATAAATGGTCAAAACCAAACAAGTTTGGAATTACTGTATTAAATTATCCTTAAATTCCGACTATTTTATATAGTCCAAAAAATTATTTTGAGGTTGTATACTAAATTAAAGTAGTATTTTTTCATTCATTATAGTCAACATTTTACATAGTCCATATTTAGTTTAATTAGTTTATTTATTTATTAATTTTACCAAAATATTTATATTAAAAATCATTAAATAAAAGGCCAAAAACAAGCCATCAATTGAAATGTTAATATACTTAATTAAATTGAATATGCAAATTCGAAAAGGACACATGTCTGAAAATTGAAAATGTTCAGGAATGAAAAAAAAATAATTATTTTCTAAAGTAATGTAAAATTTATAAAAATTATCTTTGAGTTATATTTTGGGGACAGTAAAATTAATACCCGAGTTGTGGCTTTTTCGATCATAGTAGGTGCAGGGAAGCTTTTAGATTACACCAGCTGCAAGGCCCGCCTTCGGCGGCCCTCTTGCTAGCCAAGGGACACGCCCCTGGACCCCAACCCACGAACCCTCCTCACCCCCCACACCACCACCAGCACCTCACCCACCTCGGACCCCGCACCCCACCCAGTGCCCTCTAACCCTGCGCACCACACCCCGCTACGCCCCATGGACCCCCCTGCACCCCCACCCTACTTCGCCTCACTCCCTAACCCCACCCCCATTCCACCCAGCGCACCCCATACCCTAACCAATGCCCACTCCATTGCACCCCCGCACCCAGTTTTTGCATTTCTAGCCTTCTAGTGACCCACAGATTAAATTTGGTTGAGATTGTTTGAGATTGGTCCAAGAGAAAGATTTTCATTTTTTGACCCTTCCCCCATTTTGGGTTGTTAGTTTTTTCATTTCTATCTCTCTAGAGGCCCAGAAATTATGTATACAAAATTTGGTTGAGTTTTCTCCAAGGGCAAGAATTTACATTTTTTCACCCTCCCCCTTTTTGGGTAGGTTTATAGGGAAATTTTTTTAAGCAAAATTGTCAGAAATTGCATCCCCTACAACTTTGTTTATCATAAAATTTGCCGTAGGGTTAATAGTTTAGGAGTTATTTGATAATATTCATTCGTGCACCCCCAAACCCCCTTCTGGGGTCAAAATATCAAAACGTTATATAGCTAAAAACGTAAGTTAGAAAACATCTGATGTAAATATGAAATTTCATAATAATCTCTTCAGCCGTTTTTACGTGAATCGTGAGCAACTTTTTGCGGAACCCACGGAAACATACAGACAGACATACAAACATACAGACATACATACAGATAGACAGGAATTTTGTTGAGGGTGTTTTCGTTCATAACTTTGCTTGAAAACGTGTGCAACCAAAATTTGGCGTGATTTGGAGCAATGTACAGACAAAATCTTAATTTTATATATATAGATTTATATGAAAAAGTGTATTTGTCAAAATATGCGAGATGTGCATTTTCGAAATTGCATATTCAATTAGAATAAAGCATTTTATTAGCATGAAATATTTTGCATGGATGTAAGGTTGATTTTTTTCTTAAAATGATTCGTGATAGCTGACGAATGAGATTCAACACCTGATAGCTTTCAAAGGACCACTAGAGAGCGACACCTGCTTGGAGAAGGAAATTCAATGAGCCTTTTACTAGGCAACCATCATAGCATCAATGTAGAGAAGAAATATTTTAGTAGCCGTAAATCCAAAATATAGGAACATTTCTTAAAGTTAATTAAATTCTTAATTTTTACATGATATAGAAGAAATTGAAATAAATACCTAGAGGTACAAAAATAGCTGATATAATTACTCGGTACGCGTGTGCCTAGTATTTAATTTACTTGATTTTTTTTGCTCAATGTATTTTATAAAGTGTAGAACGAGGAGAAAAATCTTTTTTGACCCCTTTGTATTTCTGCTTGAATTCCGATTCCCTCGATAATTCAAGAACTAAAAGTCGTACAGCATACAAAATTTTGTATTTCATTCGGAGAATAGATTGGCAACCCTCTTAAAATTAAAAAAAATCAGAAAATATCGTTTTTGGAATGATTGTATTGAGATCTTCAGGTGTTGTCAAGATAAAGGTATGATTTATAAATTAAATAAAAATTTTTAATTATTTTTAATTTATTGCTAGTGTGGCCCTAATACTTTCTTCGATACCTACCCCTTCCGTCCTATCGTCTAGAAACCTATCGTCTGCGCAATTTCGCAGAGTGTGCGAATCATACTTTATAAGAACACAAATTTAAAAGAAAATAAACTGATGTCATCCACATGACTTTACCATATACACTGGTCTCTCTCTTATATTTAATATTTAATAAAATTATTTATAATCATGTAGGGGGGTTAGTCTTTGCATTTTAGACTACTGGGGGCCTACTGAATATGTATACAAAATTTGGTGACTTTGGGCCTAAATTTTCATTTTTTACCCCCCACTCCCTCCATTTTGTGCGTTTAGTTTTGCATTTTTAGTCTTCTGGGGGCCCACTGATTATATACAAAATTTGGTCAAGCTTGGTACTAGATTTTCATTTAAATTGAAAGTTTTTGCCGAGAGTAGCAGAATTTTTATATATTGAAGGAGACAACAAAAGAGTGTGTCTTCTGCTTGAATTATAAATTTTATTTATTTATAACGAGACTATAGTTTCGAGGGCTTTGCCCTCTTCACAGGAATTAATTTATGAATTCATAAATTAATTCCTGTGAATCCATCGTAATAGACTGATGAAGAGGGCAAAGCCCTCGAAACTATAGTCTCGTTATAAATAAATAAAGTTTATAATTGCAGCAGAAGACACACTCTTTTATTGTCTCCTTCAAGATTTTCATTTATTGATCCTATAGCCCCCTCCCCAATCCCCAATTATGGCGGTTAGTTTTTGTATTTTTAGACTTCTGGGACCCCACTGATTATGTATACAAAATTTGGTTGAGTTTGATCAAAATTAGATTTTTGTTTTTGACTCCCCCAATTTTGGCCCCAGAAAAAAATATTTTCGTTATTATAGGTTCATTTTTTAGTATATTTTATTTTTCTTGTTTTTTTAGTTTGAAAATATTATAATTTTAATTTTTAACCCCTTCCCTCCCATCCTTAATTTTGGGTTGATATTCACAAAAATCTAATCAACTCTTAATCTCAATGCACCAAAACTACGTGTAAAATTTCGTTTTGATATTCACACTAGTTTTTGAGCTAGCTCGTCCACAAAAATTTGGTAACAGACTAACAGACATTTTGACAAAACAGTTATTATCTCAAAAAAAAATTTTCGATGTTCACTTATTAGGGCTTTTTTGTAGACCGAACCTCCATGGTTTCGCCCAATTTTTTTAATTAAAATAGTTTCAGCCTTTTTTTAGATATTTCGAAAAAAGGAGCAAAAAACATTTTTTTCGCGATTACAATACTTGATTATATGTTACCCTGTAAAATAAAAAAAGGGGGTGATTCGCACTTTGTTTTCTAACTTATTGAATAATATTGTTTTGCATAAAATAAACTATAGCTCTATAGTTGTAATTAAACAATTTATTTAAATTTACATTTCTTATTGATTGGCCATATAGGTTATGCACATTAACAATAGTTTTCTGTACAATAATTAATATCCTATCAGTTTGATAATTATTAAAATATCAGTGAAAAATACCCAATTAAGAACGATTGATACGTTAATCATATTTTAATGATCCCATTAAAATTTATTTTCTTCTCCATTTTTCGTTAATTATGTTCAAATGAGAGAAAAATATTTATTGACGCGGTCCGTTCAACGACTGACTATTCGTTAAGGCGGTTTGGTGTTGTAAAGTGGAATAAATAAATAAATAAATAGCGATGGCAAGCAGGAACACCGTAATTAGAGCTCAGGTGAAACATCAGCACCATCCGAGCCATCAATTGCCAAGCAAATCTACACCTGGAGGCGAGCCGTTTCGAAATAAATAAACAATACTCACCTGTGATTTGGATAATGAGTTACGGGAATCTAGAGTCTAATTACTTAACGGTAGTCATTTTAGACAACTAAACTTACAGCTTGGAAAAATCAATGTTATTTCTTCTCGTTGTTATAAGAGTGAAAAATCATTATAATTAACTGTGGAAATAAATCGCTTAATCATAGATTATTTTTTCTTAATATTCTTTTAGAAATAATTGCCTAGAAGATAGTAGGAACAAGTAACATTTCGAATAGCAGTTTATTAATATTATTAACTTTGACTTTAAAGGCAGATCAACAACCCCGGTGATTAGAACTTTGAAATTTTTTCCTATGAGAAACTAGCTGAAAGCCCGCCTTCGGCGGGCGTCTCCTCTAGCCGAAAGGTTACGTCCCTGGACCCCCACCCCATTATCCACCCTTCTCCTTATTCCACCCAACACCTACCCCAGGCATCCTGCACCACACCCCTGCATTCCACCCCCGCACCACACCTCCCAAGCCAGTTTTTGCATTTCTAGCTCCCTAGAGGCCCACAGATTATTATACAAAATTTGATTGAGTTTGCTCCAAGGGCAAGAATTTTCATTTTTTGCTCCTTCCCCATTTTTGGGTGATTAGTTTTTACATTTATACAAAGTTTAGTTGAGTTTGGTACAAGAGCAAGAAAGATACGAAAAGTCTTTTGTGTTTTAGACGACAAAATCAAAAATCCCCCATTTTTCAGTTCAGGGGTCAAATTTCAAAAAAAAAAACTTTCTCGAGATTTAGCATTAATAAACGTATGTACAAAATTTGAATGCTAAAAATTTCAAAAATTTACCCCAAAAAGACTATATCTCCCTTTCGGGGACAAATGGAGCAAAATACTCAAAAATGATTTTTTGTATTTCAATAATACACCTTTCTAAACTAAACCCATATCGATATCTTTTCTGGTTTAAGAGATCTTGAAAAACTCTGAAAACACATTTTGGGGCCCTTTCCCTCTTTTAGGGTTAGAATTTCCAAAAATTCCTTCTTAGCACATCCATAAATCGTTGAAAGAATATTCTTTCCAAATTTCATCTTTCTAGGTCAAGCGGTTTAGGCTTTTCGTTGATAGATGAATGAATGAAACATCACCTTCTCTTTCGCCCGGCGTCACCTAGCCCCTGGCGGCGGACGTCTCGTTCATACCAATTTAATAATTGAATTTTAAAATGATACTTTAATTATTGAAAGAATGTGCTGAATGAAATTAATTCAACAATAAGGAACAATAAGGAAAGATTTATTTAACACATTGGCTAAGCACGATCACTATCTGACCAATCAGAATTGTTCTAATAATTTAACGCTTTGCCATTGGCTATGCACTGGTCAATCAGATCATATGGATCATATAAACATATATAAATACATACTTTTCCATTTTATATATACATATAGATTACTAAGAAATAATAAAACTTAAAATAAAATAAAAATTTAAACTTACAGCGAAGAAAAACTTGGAGAGAGAAAATCTGTATACACTTACCTGTAAAAAAAAGAAAAAAATATTAATGAAATTGTCAATGAATAAATAAATTAGAAAATCAGTAGAAAATAAGCACTTTTCGAATGGGAAATCAGTTCCGAAAAATAAGTGGTGTAATGAAGAATATGATTCTAAACAAAAATTGAAAATATTTTTTCGAGAGTAGCAGAGTTGAGTTGTTTTATTCAAAAAGGAAATCAATGAGAGTGTTCTCTGCTTCGTTTGTGAAGTGACTAGGTTACTAACTATTTCAACAATGTGGACCAAATTATGAACAGATATACTCTTTATGACCCATGCGATATAAATAAGACAAAAATAACTATATGAAATTAGGGAAGGGAGGAATTAACAAAAAATAAATTTTTGACAGATTGGAGCCAAATTTTGTACATTTATTCTTTAAGATCATACAAAATAAATGGAATTTAAAAATTAAATGTCCAATATGGGAGGGCTGTACAAAAATATTTTATAATTTTCACAGTATATCATCACTGGTATATATCAAAATGTCATGTCAAAATTACTAAAAAAATTTTATTGAAGAAAAACACTTACACAGGGTGGGGATAAAGATCTACTAAAATAAAAAAATTTAACTAGAAAAAAATTGAATATATTTTTTGAAAAGAACATAAAATATATGTTTTTATGTGTTTTTAAACATTATATCAAATGTAAAGGGTGGGGGGGGGGTCAAAAATGAAAATTTTAGCTCTTTCGACCAAACTCAACCAAATTTTGTATACATATTCTGTGACCCCCAGAAGGTTTATAAATGCAAAATCTAACCACCCAAAATGGGGAGGAGGGTCAAAAATGAAAATTCTACCTCTTTTGACCAAACTCATCCAAATTTTGTATACATAATCCGTTGGCCCCTAAAAGGCTAGAAATGAAAAAAACTAACCACGCAAAATGGGGGGAGGGTCAAATTGAAAATTCTAGCCGTTTTTGAACTAGGTCACACCAAATTTTGTAAACATTTTCTGTGGACCTCCAAAAGGCTAGAAATGCCAAAACTAAGCACCCAAAATGGGGGAGAGGGTCAAAGATGAGAAATTCTAGCCCTTTTAACCAAACTCAACCAAATTTTGTATACATATTCTGTGGACCCCAAGAAGACTTGAAATGAAAAACTAATCAAATTTTGTATACATAGTTTGGTCGAAAGGACTATAATTTTCATTTTTGACCCCACGCTCCATTTTGGAGTGGTTAGTTTTTGAATTGCTAGCCTTCTGGAGTCCACAGAATATGTATACAAAATTTGTTTGAGTTTTGTCGAAAGGGCTGGAATTTTCATTTTGACCCCCCTTTCGTCTGATATAATGTTTAAAACACATTTAAAAAAAAGTATTTTATATTCTTTTCAAAAATATATTCAGTTTTTTCTATTTAAATTTTTTCATTTTTCATTCCACTTCAAAATGTGGTAGATCTTTATAGCCCACCTTGTATTTGTTAGCTACATCTGCTCTCAAATTGTAATATGTTATCAGATGATAGAACTCAAGTTACAGATTAAAAACAAAACGACAGAGGTATCAAATAATTAGGGTTAATACAAAATGAAAACAGAGCTACTAAAAAGTGTACATTTTTACATACGACAGACATTTTAATATAACAACGACGATATGTAACTTTACCACTATCCCCGAAAGAAGACAGGGGTATGGTAAAGTGTTATGCTTAGGATAAGCTGAATATTTTTAGAAGAAATTTAACAAAGACAGTTTATTATTATGAGGGTGGAATAATTTTCTTAATACATAGTGGAGACCACCAAGGATGATCTTATCTATATTAACTAATTAAATAGTCATGAACATGATAAAAAAATAACAAGTGACCTTAGTCATCTTTTAATATCTACCTGTTCCTTAGGGGTAGTATCTTTACGTTATACATCAGGGTGGGGGATAAAGATCTATCACACTGGAGACGTATAAAAAAATTAAAAAATTTAACTAGAAAAAACTGAATATATTTTTGAAAAGAACATAATATATACTCGTATATTTTTTTTAAATGTGTTTTAAAAATTATATCAGACAAATAAAGGGGGGGGGGTCAAAAATGAAAATTCTAGCCCTTTCGACCAAAATCAACCAAATTTTCTATACTTATTCTGTAGACAAGCCAAAAGACAAAGAAATTAAAAAACTAACTATCCAAAAACGGAGGGAGGATCAAAAATGAAAATTCTAGGCCTTTCGAACAAAAACTAAAGGAAATTTTGTTATAGATAGTTTGGTCGAAAGGGCTAGAATTTTCATTTTTGATCCTCCCCCCATTTTGGATGGTTAGTTTTTGCATTTCTAGCCTTCTGTTGAGTCCACAGAATATGTATACAAAATACAGTTTGAGCATGGTCGAAAGATTGCTAGAAATCCCATTTTTGACCCCACCTTTTTTAATCTAGATATAATGCTTAAAACACATTAAAAAAAAAAAATATTTTATGTTCTTTTCAAAAATATATTCAGTTTTTTATAGTTAAATTTTTTCATTTTTTTACACCTCTTCAAAATGTGGTAGATCTTTATGTCCCACCCTGTATTAAGGGTTATTATTTTCGGTTGTATCGTTATTTTTATCGAACCTAATAATTTTATTGAATCGTAATGAAGAATAAACAAGGAAGCAGAAAGAAATGTTCAAATTAGAGATGAAATCTCCGAGTCTCCATTTGTCGATCGGAAATCCAATATCCTGAATTTTCGTTTGATTCAGCTTCTTTTTTTGTAATAATTGCGATAATAAAGCAAGTTGACAGGAAATGGCGACAGCTGACTCCCTCAGAAAGGAAGAAGGGTCGAGACAAGGTCACCGTAAATTGAGTATATATGTAACTTAAGTGTCAAGCTAAAAGGTATTTATTTTTTTCAATAAAGAAAAAAATCAATTTCTTAAATTTTTGTCTTGAAAAGCAATTCGATTTAAAAATAGGGATATTAATTTGATTTGTGTAAGCTTGTACTGCTATAAAATTCTGTCGGAATATCTGACCAGGTGTTTTATCGTCCATTGCAGCTGGAAGGGCGGCGTTGCTGTCAATTTGAAACAATTAAAAAAAAAAAAAACCGAACTTCAAAAAAATTAAATGCAACAAATAAAATAATAATAACTTAAAAATAAAATAAAATACACTAAAAGGTATAAAATAATTATCTTATTTAGTTACAACTAAACGACGAAATGAAATTACTTTTTGAAGTCGGGGCCAAACAAACTATTGATATATAAGCGAGCGTACCGCCAAACGTACTAAGTAAGATCCGTCGAGTGTGATTCATAAAATGTATATGTATGGAACCGACTTCAAAAAGTAATTTCATGTTAATATTTCGTCGTTTAGTTGTAACTAAATAAGATAATTATTTTATAACTTTTATTGTATTTTATTTTATTTTTAATTTATTATTATTTTATTTGTTGCATTTAATTTTTTTGAAGTCGGTTTTATTATTTTTTTAAAATTATTTTAATTTTTCTCTTTTAGTGATGTTATTAATAGTGACATAATATAATATCTTGCGATCTCGTAAGAGAAAGCGTCGGGCGAATGAATCAGAAAATGATAATAAAATTCAATTCATAAATATAGAAATTCTCTCGAAACGTTTGCGGGCTTTAAATGAATGTTTTAAGATTTTTTTTATAAAAGATTTTATTTATTATAATTTCGATTATTTGGTCATAAGAATTGGAGATTTATGTTATTTCGTCATTGATCATATCTTCAGAACTTGATCAAATTAATATGGTACTACCCCTAAAGTACCCTCTTTCCAATAAAAAAAGAATCATTAAAATCGGTACATAAACAAAGAAGTTATGCCTGAACAAACATATCAAAAAAGGTCCAATACCAATAAAAAAAACTGGGGCCAATCGGAAACTAGACTGAACCCAATATAAAAAAAATCATTAAAATCGGTTCACAATTGGCGAAGATATGAGGTAACATAGACACAAAAGAAAAAAAAATTCAGTCCAATTGAAAACCTGCTCCTTTTTTGAAGTCGGTTAAAAAAGGGAGAAATTGTCTATATGTTGTTATTAAAGTTAGTTCAATTCTTTTGAATATTTTTTAACATTCAATTTTCTGAGTTAAAAGACGCTATTAGCGAATGGTTAGAGCGTAAGTTTTCAATCGTGTGGCTGGGAATCGATTCTCCCACGGGTCAAAAAATGTTCATCATTGACAAAAATCTATGGCTGATCATCATATTTATGAAAGGCAACAGGATCCCTCTTTATTGAAGAACAATTTTTCCAGGGGATTACTAGGAAAAGAAAAATACTACACCTTTAAAGAATAACCAAAAGAGCATGATAAGAACTAATCAATCAAAATTGTTTTTATTTATGATATATATTAAATAATATTGAAAACGAACAAGATGCAAAAATAATAATTAAATACACTAATATATAGATCCTCCAAAAGAAAAATATCCATTAAATTTACTTATCAGTTCGTCTCCAAAAACTACTTCAATAGTATTAAAAATATCTATATTTATATATAGAATTGTATGAGTCGAAAAAATCAAATTCGACTTTTCCCAGCAAATGATATCAGCTCCAGGGGTGTCCAACCTTTTGGCTTACACGGGCCGCATTTGATGGAAAAACAAATGCTTCGGGCCTCATATAAAATATACTAGTTCTATTGATATTTCTCAATAAAAAGAATAGTTATGATGTAGAATAATGTAATCCAGAGTTTGATGATATTATATTCCCGAGAGGGTGAATATAACTCTTCTGAAATCTAAGAAAATCATGAATAACAGCTCGGATTCAGTAATTATAATATTAATTATATTGATTTTTATTCAAATTAGTTTTTATACTAAGATATAAATTGCATTTACTCGTATACATTTTATAATGCTTGAACCAATCGTATATAAAACATATATTAAAAGGAATTTCTTTTATACACTTATTTAGTTAGAGTTTATAATATAGGAATTAGAATAGATTTAATTGTATATTGCGAGAGGTTCTACAACAAGATGAGACTTGTTCGTAAACAAGCTACGACCTGTTTGCTCGAATTAGAAAAAATCTTTCAATTCGATACTTCTAGGATTTCCCTTTTAACTATTAGGTACTTCTACAATAACTAGTACTCTCTGTTGCAGGATCCAAAGTTCACTCCCCACCATGACCCCATGCCCCCTTGAGCCCTTGTGACTTTAATTCTGAACCCCGTCAGGCCAAAATCAACGCTTTCCGCCAAGGACTCTCCAGTGATTTTGCGCGCTCCCACGCGTCTTCCAGGTGAGATTTTTTCCAATCTTTTTTGAATTTTCTTTATTTTACCGATTCTTTATTTATATATTTATTTCACAGTTAAAAAAATAAATTATCTCAATATTAATATTTCGATTTCTACTACTTTTTCAAATACTTAACTAAAATTAACATTTAATAACTCGTATTGTAAACCAGTCTTAACCTTTTTAAGCTGTAAATGTAAATATGAGATGAAGAATGGTTTTTAAATATTCGAAACTTGATTATTTTTTTACCTGAAAGCTGAGCTTATATATATCTTTGCTTTTAGTGAAATTTATTCTTGAAAATAGCATTAGGTACCTACCTACTATATATAAATTCATATTTCCAAAAAGTGAATAAGTATTGTGAAGCCAGAAGTATTTGTTTCTGTTTAGATAATTTTTATAAACTTTTAATAAAGAGACATTATTAAATTTTTCTTTCAGTTCGATCTCTGATTCAAAATACATTCAATCAGAAAGTTTGCAGGTAAAATAATTATATCTAATAAAAATGGAATCAAAATATGCCACAATTGCGATTATTTTTTCCGAAATCTTGATATATTTTTTCACATTAAAAATTGAAAATCTGTCCATTTATTCTTCGAAAACTTTTGCGATGATTTTCCAATTTCTTTTTATTTTAGAAAAAAATATCACATTTTATCTGATATGTATCCAGTAAGTACATACAATTAATTGTAGTACATACAATTAATGTTTCAAAGAAGTTTATAATTATGTCGGGCCGCATTCATTGCAGTGACAGTTTGGACATCACTGCTCTAGATTCAGGGATGGATAGTAATTAGTTATAAGATAAGTAATTGAAATAATTACAAGATATTTATAAAATTAAAATTGTTAGCGTATGATGGTTACAACACATAAAATTAATCAGAATTTTGTGTATTTTGTGAATTAATTGTTATCTTATAAATAAGTCATTAACTCCTATTTGAGGAATTTTAATTATTTTTTTTTTAATGTTTTTATAATATATAGGTGCTGTATCAAAATTTTAAAGGGCCTTGATATGAAGAAAAAAGGAAACTTGTTTATTTTTCAAATTTTTACATTTAGAGAATCTTTGCTGACTCTAAGGATCACCGGGTCTATTATGATTATAATCAATATTCTATGCTCTTGAATGATTTTCTTAAAAAAATTACTAAAAAGAGTGAATCTAAAAATTTAATAATTGCTATCTACAAATGTAAATTAAATACATTATCTCAGTTACCGAAACCTAATGTAATTTCTATCTTTATCTGATTTATAGTTTTTCATTATGTGGTTCTTTAATAAAAAAAAAATTAGCCCGTCCATGCATTTTTTTTCAATATTTCAAAATACTTCACAATAAAGCTTTTAATAAAATGCATTTTAAAAGGAAGGAGGAGAATAGAAACTTTGCTAAAGAGAATCCGACGACCTCAAATCTTTTATTTGCTTTTATGATAATAATTCATGGTACATACACTGAAATTTAAATATCTTTCTAGGTATCAAATGAAAGTCTGCAACTGAATTAGATTTAGTTTATTGTATTTTATTATTATTACTCTAAGTACCTTCTCTTTATGCTGGACCTGACAATCCACGGATGTCTGATTTCCTTTGCAGTACTTGATATGTAAATCTAAACATCCTATTCCTCTCAAAATCGTCGCTGCACGAACTAAACATTTGCATCATTCTTCATTCAAATGACCTCTTCCTGAAACGTTCTTCTATCATTTATACAATTTTCACACATCGACACATTTTTTTTTAAAGATGAGCAATGGTAAAACTCAAATTTCAAGTCATAGATCAAATTTCATCACAAAATAATAAGCAATATTTATGGGGCCGCTTAACATGAAAACGTTTACATACCGAATAAAAGCACCAAATTTTTATCAGAAACTAGTTAGGTGCTTAGCTTGCAATTTTTGATAGGAACCTACTCCTCTGAAATAGGTATTCAGCATTTTCCAGACAGAACATGATAGTGGGGCCGCTTAACATGAAACGGATCATGTCCTGTCTGAAAAATGCTGAATATCTACAATCTAAGAGATTAACAAAAAGGTGGTCAATAGAATTTCCTAGAGAATGAGAAACGAATCAAGTTTCTTGGATGAGTGGTTTTAATTTTATGAAGAAAAAACTGCAATTTTTTGCAAAAAATTGCAGTTTTTCAAAACTTCCACCTCGTTGAGGGACGGCTTACCTTTATCCATTTACGCTGAAACTTTGCCAATCTCATTTTTTTAGCCAATGGGTAAATCGAGGGGTCAACCGCGACCTAACTTGCTGTACACCTACTTCCAAATATTTCCAAGTACTTCCAAATATTTTGATGTACTTTCAAATATTTCCAAGTAATTACAAATATTTCCAAGTAATTCCAAATATTTCCAAGTGCTTCCAAACATTTCCAAGTACTTCCAAATATTTCCAAGTACTTCCAAATATTTCCAAGTACTTCCAAAGATTCTCAGGTAATTCCAAATATTTCCAAGTACTTCCAAATATTTTAAAGTAATTCCAAAATACTTCCAAAGAGGTGTACACCTACTTACAATCGCGGATCACCCCTCGGAGTAAATATTAAGAGGTCCACAGCGGAAAAATTCGAAAATTCTATTTCTTATGTCCACCCTAATACCTATATCTATGGTATTTCAACATGGCCGCTATAAAATCCAAGATGGGCGACGTAGGAGTTGGTTCTTTTCAAAAATGTCAAGCTAAGTACCTAAATAGTACCTGGTAAAAATTTGGTCCTTTTATCCGGTGTGTCGGTATTAACGCGAAATTCGACGTTAAGCGGACCCACTATCTTATTAGTGAAATAATATAAAATAAATTTTTCAATTTCATTTTAGAAATGTTAAAAAACCGCACATCTTTCTCTCTTTCTCCGTGACCGGAGAATATTTGTATTTATTATTATTTTTTTTATTTATTTATTTTTTTTATTTCTTCACTTTCAAATATTATTTCTTTTTATGGAAAGTTGCAAATGGCTACGGTTCACTTAATTTAAGTAATAACCGACGAGTCTTGCTACTAATACTAATTGGTGCATTGAATTGTTTGCTAGCTAGTAGAAATAAGCGTGTACAAAGTTCGTTGGACAAACGCCCAAACGAGCAGTCAGGAAGCGGAGAGGTAAAGGTGTGTTAGGACGAGAGGAAAGAGAGAGCAGATGATCGGGAAAGAGAAAGGGAAAGAGATAGAGAGAGAGAGGAGTTTCCGGCTAGCCAGGTTTGCTTCAGAGCACGTGCCCTCACAGCCAATTCCATCTATTATCAAAGGCTAATTAATGTGGAAGCTCGGGAAGGACGAGCACAGAGAGAGGGAACCACCGCTCCGAATGAAAACCATTAGGGAAGTCCACCAATCAAATTCTTACCCACAAATATGTTCAACATCTAGCAACAACAAAAAATTCAATGTAATTTATGATAGAAATTTCAAGCGGTGTTCAAGTCATTCAGTAGTTTGGATATAGGTATATCTTTTGTTATCAAGTTATCAGTCAAGTTTGATTTCATTGTAAAACTTCGGAGGCTGTCCATAAACCAGGATCCATATATCAGGCTAAATCCATGCATGTTCGATCTCACTTCCCATCTTGTCACAGTTCTTCATAATTTTGAAGATCCCTAGCTATAATTACGTCACGACTGACGATAGGCCAGTTTCTCCCCTTTCTTGAAACGAAAAAATGAATGTTCATTTGATATCACATTTCAGTAATATTCTTAAATAAACTGATGTGACCATCGACATGACTTTACCATATACCTGGGTCCTTTCTTATATTTAATATTGAATTAAAATAATTTATAATTATTTACGAAAGAACCCCCCCCTCTTAATTTTGGGTCGATTATCAATTTATTAATAATATCTCCTTTTTGAGTAATTTTCTTAAGGTTATATAAAGGGCATATGCGAAATTTTATACAAATCGATTAAAGGGTCTACAACTTATATTGATAGTTTTATTTTTTTGAACTCCCTCCCCCAATTTCGGCCCCAGAAGAAAATAATAACTATCTTTTTTATTATAGGTTCATTTTACGTATAGTATCTTTCATTTTTATCGTTTGTTTTTTTTTAGTTTGGAAATCTTATAATTTTAATTTTTACCCCGTCCCCACTTAATTTTGGGTTCGATTTCAACCAAAATCTAGTCAGCTTTTAATCTCAATGCACAAAAACTACATTTGAAATTTCGATTTGATATTCCGATTAGATTTTGAGCCTTCACAAAAATTTGGTAACGTACTAACGACTGACTAACAGACATTTTGACATAATAATTAATATCTCAAAAAATATTATTTTTTCGATGTTCACTTATTAGAGATTTTTTATAGAGCGAAATGCCATGATTTTGTCCAATTTTTTTAAACAAAATAGTTTCAGCCGTTTTTGAGATATTTCAACAAAACACTTTTTTCATGCACGATTAGAATACTTGACCATATTATGTATGGTAAAGTAAAAAATTATATTTGATTAAAACAAAATAAGATCGGTGAGTACAAAATGAGAATTTTTTAATACTAATAAAAGTTCAAAGGGCATTATTTACAATTAGCTTACTTGGTACGTTTTTCACGAAATTAAAAGTGAAAAATAAAATTATCGTTGTTAATTGAAATTAATAATGCAACTATGTGACGCCACATTTACTCTGATCATCTCCTAACTCCTATTCACATATTGTAACCCTAGGCTATTTGAGCAACCAATTACCATTATATGGATGACCCCTTAATTAAAAATATTATGCAAAATGATAATCTTTTAAATTAAGCGATAGTGAAGTTAAATTACCAATAATTCGGGATTGATTCTCTCAGAAATCCTTGAAAGAATGTGAAGGTCAACTTTAGGAATAACAAAGAATAGGTTGAAGATGAAGCGTTTTCGGACTAAAAAGTCTTAAATGATTTACAGAGAGAGAATGGAATTCTAATCTCTAGAAGTCCCAAGAATAAATTCTTCTTCTTCGAGTGCCATACCCGAAACGGGTGTCGGCTGCTCTCCACATATACCTGTGCTGAGTGTGTTTAGTTGTTTTACACAGATATACGGGACCTACTTTTTAACGCCGGTTCCGAACGGCTAATTTGGAGAGGTTACTAGGCAATTATACTCTTGGTAGGTTGCCATTACTTTCCAAGAGGAGGCGACTGCAAATATCTATCTGCCGAGACTCGGTCTCGAACCAGCGATCTTCGAGTCAGCGAGCCAGCACTCTACCCACGGACCCACAGTTGCCTCTAAGAATAAATTAAACGAATAATATTTTTTTATTTAGATGGTTTGTGTGGAACCAAAATATTATTCGAAGAATAAATTAAACGAATAATATTTTGTTCGACACAAAACCCTCTAAATAAGAAAATCCTGGAACCAGGTCCCATTTCCTTTATTGTCGGGACAAATATTTTAATGTGGCATCACTTAGATAGTTTTTATCCCATCCTCTTTAATATCCTTCAAAATGTCTCGAGTTTCAATGTATATTCTATCATTTAAGATCTTTTCTTTCTCACATTCTTCAACAATGCACCTCTCTCTCCAATTCCATTGAGTATCTCAAGATTACAAATCTGATCTAATACCTAACTGCTTAATTTTCAACATTTTGCTAATGTACTACATTTCAAAAGTTTCCAATGTTCCCAGGGCCGGATTTAAGCATAAGGATCCCGTAGACTACACTGTACCACTTTCCAGGCGAAAAATGATTCTACGTCAATATTTAATATCAGGGTTTCTGTTTTAATAAATAAATAGTATAAAGTTTCGTGTCGTAATCTTTACACGTTTATTTTTAAGTTTATAATTGGATAATTGCTGAAAATGCGCTTTTTATAGGTTAATTAAAAAAAAAATTCCCCGGTAGGGTCTGGGCTCCAGATTCAGCCTAGGGCCCCACAGACCCTAAATATGGCCCTGAATATTTCCCTATCTCATATCTCACCTTTTGTACAGGTTTAATCTTGTCTTAAACAAAATAAAAGCTACAAACTACATCATAGAGATTTGGATAGACAAATAAGATTATAAAAGAAAACTAAAAGATTTATGAATTAATAAAAACTAACCAGCTAGGTGTTAGATTTCAGATACTTGTTATTCTGTTTGATTTAATTTTGACAGAGTTTTGCTTCCTTATTTATTCACTGGGAATCAATTTTTGAAATATTTATTTTAAGGATGATCAACTTTTAATATTATTTTTAAATAAATAAAGCAAATTATATGAGTTAACAAAAAATCTTTATTTTATTCCAATTTTATAGCCTAAAGTAGGGAAATTAAATCGTTTCAAAAATTATTTAAATGATAGAATTTAATGAATATTAAATACATTATTCAATGATCAAATTTAATTAGTTGTGATATGTTTCTAATTAATATTAAGGTTGAATTCACATAGTGTAATAATTGGAAATGTCATAGAAAGTTATTCACTCTTACCCTGATTCATTGACCATTTATACTCCAAGTCTCCAAGATCTTTTTCTTATCTGGGTATATGATTATGATGAATACAAAGAATATTGGAAACAGCTCACAAAGAAATTCAGAAAAGGAGTGTTTTCGATTTCCAGTAGGCATTGTGTAAAATGTATCTTTTAGAGAGAAAAAAACAAGATTCTCACAAATTTTCTTGGCTGTGGTAAAATTGCAAATATTGTTTTTATTTCTGTCAATAACTTTTCTTTAAAACATGATTCTGTGGTTGAAATCGGTGGCTTTTTTTGAAAATTTAAAAAAAAATTAGAAAAATATAAATAATTATTAGTATTTTTTCTTACCCTTCACAAGTAGTTTTTCAAATATCTTTCTATTAAATGAACCATGAAAGAAAAAATGTAACCGAGTGTATTGAAACAAGCAAAGTGCAATGTTATTCTGAAATTTGATAGAGAATTAATCTATAGAATTGTATATTTTAAAGTTAGTTGATTATCAAATAAAATAAAGAGGTCGTCTATCCCGAAAAAATAATAGCATAGAAATAAAAAGACATTTAGATTAGATAGGAAACAATTAAAAAATGAACTTAAATCGCAAATTGATTTATAATAAATTATATTATTAAAATAATTTAGCCTAAAAAAAAACAGTCCACTTAAGAAAGTATCTTTAATTTATTAATCGAGTAGATGAATTCATTTGGAGTTGAGTATATAGGCTCTTTTATTGTCACATTTTATTAAGACCTCGTTGGGATGCGAATTGAAATGTAAGATTAAGAAAAATTTAAGCAAATAATAATTTAAACTTATATATTATGTAATTGAATTGTAATTTTATCTTATTTTAATTCATTAAGACTAGTAAAAAATAGAAATTATAGAAAATACTATAATTATAAAGTAGTTAAAAAATGTTTCTACATATAGACTTTCACTGCAATATACTTTTTTTTAATTTAACTTTAACTGGCCACCTGAAATTTCTTCCTCTTCCTTTTGAAATGTTTAAATCAATCTTGAATGATAGATTTTAGGTCTTCTAGGAGCAGCTGTGCTAAACCTTTTGTAATACGCGATCTACCTTTGTATACCAAGGTATATGGAGATCGACAGGTTTTATAAATACAATACAAATAAATTGTTAACAAAGTAAATGGGTGTATTAATAATTTGCGAAGTAAATAAAAATTTTTGTTGGTGATCTACCAAAAACTGTCCAGCGATCGACCAGTCGACCGGGATCGCCGGGTTGATCACCCGTGTTCTAGGGGATTTGATTTTGATAAATGTAATCCAGCATTATTTTACTTATTTATACAGGAATATTACTTATCTCTTGATTTTACCGTCTAAGGATATATTTTTATTTTAAGTCATGTACTTTGAAAAATATTTCACTTACTGAAACGTGTTTTACAAATCAATAATTAGAATGAGATTATACACTGAATAAACTTATGTATATGGTAATATTTCTTAAAAATACGCAAAGTGAAACAGCCTCTATTTGACTCGAAGGAAAATTGAATTGTCTTCTAATACTCAAAAGAGAGCAAATATAATATTTATAATAAAGCTAAAGATAAAAAAATATTTCGAAACTATAATCTAAAATGACTAAGTATATTCACTGACTTATAAAGTGAAAAATTTAATTATTATTTCACCAAATGGCCATATATCTGAATCTTCAACGCTTTGTGGACATTAGATTTAGTCGTTGATGAAGGTGAGATGGCTGTCCAAAAATTTAAAAATTAGAAAAGAAAGGAATTCAGGCAGTAAAGGAAGCCTCTATTAAATAAAAAAAGACTCAATTATAGAAAACAGTTTCGCCTTTAATTATATAATGCCATCTTCAGTTCTAATAAGTATAAAATGTACCTATGAGTATAAATACAAAAACATTACATTACAGCTCATTAGAACTGAAGATGCCATTATATAATTAAATTCGAAACTGTTTTCTATAATTGGGAGTTTTTTATTCGAATTAGGCTTCCTTTACTGGCTGAATTCCTCTCTTTCTAATTTATAAATTATGTTGATCTAGTCCACTGACAGAAATAAATACAGCCCAATTCGTTGTCTTATAATAACTACCAGGCGTTGTGGTTGAATATTTCGGATGAATTCTGCTATTGCAGCTAACATATATTTATTTATCACATGCTATTTCTGCTATAATGAGGGACCTTTTAAAAGAATCAGTGTGACCTGAAACTAGGTTGAGATACGCTTCCATATCGAAAAACATTTCAAAGTCCCCCTTCAAAGTATCTGGCTTTGTCTTTCCTATACAAGACCTGGCCCATATATGTCTAATCACAATGCAGCGGTGAAGCCTTGGAGCTAATTATATTTCTACCTTCACTCTTAGTAATTATTATCTCATGGGAAGAATTCCTTTTGACAAAAATTTAGACCGAGACTTTTGAAAAAGAAAAGTGAAAAAAAATGCATATTCTTTTGAATTAATTACACGGAGTGTCTTTTGAAGTGGTCTACATTCTAATATTTATTTTTTTCGTTCAATGACCTTCAAAGTTAAATTTTATTATAAGAAAATATAATGAGCCTATAATACTTACCTATATAATAGTAAAAGGTAACTTTAATTATAATGAAATATTGAGAATGATCAGATATTATTTTACTCTTTCAAATTACAAATATGATAACTTTATGAAGAGAAAGAAAAACTTAAGTCAAAAGAAAGAGGAAGAAAAAAATTGAATATTATTCGCAATTTCGAAAAGGGCACATGTCTGAAAATTGAAAATGTTCAGGAATGAAAAAAAAAACTAATTTTTTTTCTAAAATAGTGAAAAATTTATAAAATTTATTTTTGAGTTACATTTTGGGGACAGTAAATTTAATAGCAGAGTTGTGCCTTTTTTCGAGCATAGTAGATGCAGGGCTTTCGATTACATTTATATGTAAAAGTGTATTTCTCAAAATATGCGAGATGTGGCCTTTTCGAAATTGGAAATTCAATTTTTTTTTTTTTTTTTTTTAATGCAATCGAATGCAAGAAGGGTGCACCAGTAAAGATGTAGCCCCTATGGATCTCGAAAAGACCCTTGCATTACCGAAGAGAAGGGAAAGTTGATTAAGTGAGAGGGTGTAGACGTAGGTGTCTATGCACCCTGGTTTTGAAGGTTTGAAGATCATAGGTGCTGGGAAGATAGAGGCTGGGAGAGAGTTCCAGTTCCTTGAAGTCATGGGGATATATGTATTCGCGAATGAAGTGGTCCGGCACTTTTCCAATTTGACCGCGAAAGAGTGTTGGGAGTCGGCAAAACGTGTGCTGCGTGCAAAGCATGCTTTGGGGGGAATTATTGATTTTATCTCATCAGAGCACCTGCCGTGATAGTATCTATAGAAAGGGGAAAGGGCGGAGACATCTCTTCGATGAGCCAGCGAGTCGAGGGAGTCGGTGAGGGTAGAATCGTCAATTAGCCTGACGGCTCGTTTCTGAATTGCATCAAGGGTAGCAAGAGAATATTTTGAGGCTCCTCTCCACAGATGAGAGCCGTATCCGAGACAGGGGCGGATTTGGGCCTTGTAGATGGTGAGAAGTTGTGGGGGTTTGTAAAATCGCTTGGACCTGAATAAGAAGCCAATCTTCCTTGCTGCAGATTTCGCCACAGAGGAGATGTGTTCGTTCCAAGACAGGTCAGATGCGACAGAGACGCCCAACATGGATAGGCTGTCACACATTTTCAGGGTATTCGAATCGAAGTGAATATCAGGGAAATCTCTATTTTCGCGCCTAGAAATTAGACAACATCATACCCACCTGGAAATTCAAGTACCATCTAATAAGACTTTTCATTGGGAATCGTTTCTTAACTTACAAAATATTCGATTCCATTCATGAGATAGCGATATATGCATTTATTCAATTGCAGAATAATATAATAATAACGATAGTTGAAGCCTCGTTACGACATCTTAAATATTTTTCCCGTTATGGAAGTAAATAAGAAAAGGAATCTGTCTAATTTAATGATGATTTATTTCTTATACCTAGCATAAGTTCTTGAAATTTCAATAGAATTCGTTATTATTCAAAAATCATGAAAGATTTGATAGATTTTATTAGATTTCATTTAGAAATGTGAGAGTAAGAGGCCTATTCCATCTCTTCAGGACAAAACTTCAAGCTACGTTCATCCTTACTTAAAACGAGGAAGATTGTTTAATCCTTTGAGTAATGACTAGTTTCTGCTTAAGGACATGACTGTTTATCATTTTTATAAGAAAATTTTCAAATTTTTACCATCGAATAATTGATGTATTAAATATTTATTCCCGAAATTTGAAGTTGAACTTCTAATACCATTACCGAGAAATAGATTATTGGAAATTGTCCTTTTAACATAGAAGTAAATGGACCGAGCTTTTTAAAAGAGCTATAAACTTCTATACAAATTATACCATTTTCAACAAATTTATTATACAGATCAATAATTCAGCTTTTCTGAATCGAATGATACATTTTTCAATAGATTTGACACTCTAGTTAATTAGTTAATCATAAATGTAAAAATAAAAAGTTATTTACAGCCAACAGAATATAACAAAAGCACTAGTGGAGAATTTCAACTCTATTTCTTGAAATCGCTTTTGTGTTAAATAAATGTTTTTATAATGAAATTTTTTTTATCAAAATATTCTTTTTTATTAAGTGGATATTGATGAGGCAGTCCAAAAAAAAAAAAAAAAAAAGAAGATAATTTACACTATCTTTTTATTCATAAAACCGACGTTTCGGAGGCTATTCCCTCCTTCTTCAGGGTTTTGAAAAGTCAGTGAAGGAAATCCAATGCGGCATTCCCCTCTGTCTCCTCTTTCAGTGGCAGTAACAATAATATCTTGTATTTCATTCTCAGAAATACAAGATATTATTGTTACTGCCACTGAAAGAGGAAAGACAGAGGGAATGCCGCATTGATTTCCTTCACTGACGTCTCCAAAAATTACTCCAACCTTAATTCTTTTTTATTAATAATTATTATCAAAACAAATATTTTTATTCGAAATTAACCGCATTATAAAAAATTTTTTATTAAAAATTTAGTTGGCAGAAGTCAATCTGCAGAAATACAAAAAGATTTTTTAGTAGATCAACCATGTAGATAAGATGTCCCGAACCTCCTTAAATTCTTCATTTGGACGGCGCGAGCTTAGTGCTACGGCCTGAATAACTTTTTCACTAGTGTGAACTCAGTTTAGTAAATATATCAGACTATCAACTAGCAATCCTTCAAAAAATTAATTAATTTTTGAAGAACACATATATGCATCTATAGGCCACACCTATAGCTTTCACCCGACGGATATATGCGTCCATAGGGCTCAAAAGGCTAAAACATGCCTCCGGTGGTTTCACAGAACAAAAACCACGGGCTAGCTGTCAGTGTCTTGTTTCTCAGTGATGAGAACATGAAAAGCCTTAAAAAAAGGAAATTGTATTGTTGAGAGCTTCTATCTCCTTGAAGATTTTTGGTATTTTGCAATTTCATCTTATTTCAGGTTTTCTCAAAACGGCTTCGTAGAAACCCAAATTGAAGTAATTTTAATGAAGAAAATTGGTATAATGATTTCAAATAAGGGAGAAAATAATATGAAAGTCGTGTGGTGCCTACACTAGTTGATTTGGTCCGCGGACCCGCCCCCAGACAATGACCGAACTGTCTTATCCGAGGTTTGGTCTGGTAGCGTGTAAGGTTTTTTTTGTGTTTTTTTTGGCTTTTCGGCCATGGTAGCCATAAGCCATTTACGATACTATTTATTTTTATTTTTAAATTTGTCTCTACCTCGGGGGTCAGATTTTAGCCGGATGCCTCGAGCCGGATTCGAACTCGGGTCCTCTTGGTTAGCTGGCTGACATGCTAGTGTAAGGGGTTGTTCTTGGTTTAAATTTAAATAAATATCTATTTATTTATAAATATAAATTGAGAAAAAAGAAAGAGATATATATTCGCTCCGTGCGCAACTGCGCTTAGCGCCATCCGTGGCCAAAAAAGAACTTCAAATACAATAATAGTGTATAAAAGCAATAGGAATTTAGGAAAAATAATTAATTTCACAAAAAATACAATATTTAAAAGCAAAATAATCATGGATTTCTGTAATAAATCAATTTGTTAATAAACAATTAAAATAATAGCTTGAAAAATATAATTTTTAAATTAAAAAAAATTTTAAATATCCTTATTGAGGTTAATCTTCATTAAATTGTCAAAGATAGTCTGATTATAACTTGGACTTTCCGGATTATCGGATTTTTTATTTCCAGCAAAATGAAAACTACAGATTCCACTCTTTTGTGGAATCCAATCTGATCCATCTAACCTGTAATTTTTCATTTAAATAATATGCGTGTAAATATTTATGAATATTAAGTATCATTTCTCAATTATATAAAACTGTTTGTATGAATTAATTATTTATCTCCTTATACTTACTCTGACTTTTTTAAAGCTTTCAACCAATGCACACGTCTAAGCACTTTGTGTGGATAATTAGGGTTAGCCGAAAGAAAATAATAAAATTCATAGTTGGAATTTACTGAAGTGTTTTACAGTTCGTCACAGAGCACTTAAAACCCTCTTTTTACTTAATTCATCATCAATTGATTCACTTTATAAGTTAAAGTAAAATAATTAAACACTTTTTGATCCAGTAAAATACACGTTAATATACACAGATGAATGCTATAAGGTGGTAGATTGTACCAGAAGTTCTTAAAAGTGTCCACCTATGGCGCTGCCTCTGTTGAGCACGGAGAGAATAGATAGATCAAATTATAAGTAAAACTTGATTTAAAATTTTTTACAATAATAAAAGTATAATTTAAAAAGAGAAAAACTTAAAAAAAGACTCCATTATCTAGTGGTGCCGCTCACTGCAGCTGGGAATATTAATTTAATATTAAGAAAAATAAAAAATTAATTCTCGATAAGAAAGTGGACTGTATCTAGTTTTTTAATGGAATTTAATATAAATTTTTGGTTTATAAAATATTAATTTTTAAAATTGAATACAAGTGATTTTATATTAGGATTAAATTAAAACTATATATATAAAAATAAAGAAGTTTAGCTAATTGCAATACAAATTAAATTGCACAAAATATAAGTAAATTATATATATATAAATAAATTATACATATATAAGTTAAAGTGATTAAAAGTTAAGCCAATTGCAAATAATATAATTAAAGTAATAATATAAATTAATTCAATTTAAGATGAAGAAAATGTTCGTATAATTGCGTTTAAATTTTAGTAAAGTTAAAGTTTAGTTAATCAATAAACGCCAATTGCAAAATCTAAATTGCACAATTGCCAAACATATAATATATAGCCAGATGATCGCAGTGGGCAACACAATTCAATCTATTCTCTATTTGGTTGTAAATCAAATAAACAAATAGAAAGAAACTCAAGATCAATCTAAATTGATGAAAAAACAAATAAAAATATGCCTGCGATCTATCTGCTATTATCATGAATTTTGGGCACTCAACAATTCATATTTAACGCTCTCTGCGTATGTTCAAAACCAAATGTTGCTTATCGGTTTATCACAATAATCATCTGGTTGGTTATCTTTTCGGTAGTCTGATTGGGAGTGCTGATTGGGAAAAACAAAATAAACAGATTAATAAACTCAATCAATTAAGGTAAAGCAAACATAGAAACATAATCCAGAGATGAAGAAAAAAACCTTTTACCTGATTGGGAGAGAAAACAAGATGCGATTACATTCTAAAATTCATCAATTTTCCGGTAATCGAGGACTATTTTTTAAGGCAGACAGAAATAGATAAGAATTATGAAATAATAATTTGTTGATATAATAATAATTTTACTCACGCTATCAAATGAGTTAAGACCATTCTTAACGACATCAGAATAAAGAATGAGTTTAAGATAAAGTTCGTGTTAAGGTTAGAAAATAAAGCAAGGACATAGGTAGGAGATAGCAATTAGTGCCTCAAAATATCGATGCATACAGCCTTATCTATTTTCCCATTTGACACGGCGGTAATTTTGAAAATGAATATTTCGCGAGGTCTATTTGCCAGCACCATATTGGGCCCGCAAAAAGATGACTCACTCCGTATGAGTTATCTAGTGAAAAAAAGTGTTTCAAAGCAACAGTGGGACTAATCTTACTAAAGGTCTGTTATACTCAGCAAGTTGAGTATGGATTTTATCAACACTACAAAATGATTACTTCTTTGAAAGATTTCAACAATGTGACCGTCTATTCATTGAAGAGGATTAGTGGATCTCATAAGAGACTTAATTGTCCTACGAAAGGATTTGTATTGAGCATTTTAACAATTTATCTTCATAAAAAATTAATTTAAGGTGCAATTAAAATAGTCGCTTTTTTCAATGGATGAAAGAAAAAGGCACAAATGAACTAAATAGATACAAACAAAGTAAGTACAAACCAAAAAAAAACAAAAAATGAGTTTATATGACAAAATAAAAAATAGGAATATAAAATAAAATAAAACCAAAGGATTCACGCTGGAAAGTTGCCAGCGATCATTTACCTGTTCCGAGGATCGAACAAAATATCAAATTTTAGTTTTCAGAAATTCGCGAAAGATGAGACTTATCACTGTATTGCAACAACCATGCAATTATACTCTTGACTCTAGCTAAATTGGAAAATCGGTTTATAAGAATCTCGCGAGTTACTAAAATTAAAATGACTTTAAATGTTCGTTTCCCTCTTTTTCCCTTTTTTTCCTTTTCTTTGTATACGGGATAACTGTGTGCGTATCACGCACACGAATTACTTTAAGATTTTTATCAATTAGGAACAAAAAATAAACACAAATCTCGAAGCTATGAGCCTCGGCAAATGGGTTTATTTGATAATATTCAAGCCTGGTTTGTAAGGCCAATCGTTGAATATTATTTTTATCAAAAACTAACAAAAAATAAACACATATCTCGAAGTTTTGAGCATCGGCAAATGGGTTTATTTGATAATATTCAAGCCTGGTTTGTAAGGCCAATTGTTGAATATTATTTTGCATTAAAAAGGAAAAAGAAAGAAACATAAATTTTTGACCTAGTTATCAAAACAAATAAATCAAGAGACAATTTTGATTTAGCAAATAACAGATTACTAGTAAAATTATTTTCATCGCAAAAGGACAATAAATAAACAGAAATTTCATAGCCACGGCTACTTGCATCAGCAAATCCGTGTATCTCATAATATTTCGCGTTAGGTAGTAAAGCTAATCGTGGAATACTAAATTTATCAAGTAACTCAAAATTCGTTACTAAATCTTTCCATAAAACTCTAAGAAATTCTTGGTGAGGAGGATTAATTAAAAATCGGCGACCTACCTGCCTCAAAGCAGCAGTGATCACACAATTAGAATCTAAATCAATTTTTAAATAAAGAGCATTATGAACATCGCGTTGCAAAGATTGGCCTGCATGCACAATCTTTCTCAACGTGACCTCATTAGAAGAAACAAATTTCTGATTAAAGACAATCTTTAATCCCTGCAAAGAAATGCGCTCCTTCACAACAGGGCGCGAATATAAATATAATTGATTAATTCCAAAAATTGGTCGTAGAATTGGCTCCATTGACCCAAAACACTCCCAAAAAGCTCTGGCACCGTTTAATTTGAGAATAAAATCTCCACAAAATCCACGATCACGAGGATAACATATTTTTTCATCAATAGAAAAAGAAAAGGGATTGTCTAAGTGTAGTGGAAATAGATTTACAGAAAATCTTCCGGGAAAAATTGGTTTTTCCAATTCAGAAAACTCATATCCACATGGTTTTTCCAATATTGAAACATCAACTTTTGAATCTGATTCAAGTTCAGAAATCGATTCTCTTACCTCATTCACCAAAGGCTGGTTCAAGCTGCGGCAACTTTGTAAATGTGTATCAGAAACGATTGAAAAATAATCATCATTATTTTTCAAATTCGAAACAACAACCTTTGAATCTGATTCAATTTCAGAAATCGATTCTTTTACCTCATTCACCAAAGGCAGCTTCAAGCAGCGGCAACTTTGTAAATGTGTATCAGAAACGATTGAAATAACAACCTTTGAATCAGATTCAAGTTCAGAAATCGGTTCTTTTACATCAGTTACCAAAGGCTGTATAAGACGGCAACTTTGTAAATGTGTATCAGAAACGATTGAAGAATCATTATTTTTATTTATCCCATTATCATTTTTACTTTCTGTGGACAATACAGAAGTATTTCTCAAAACATTAGATTTTAAAACTTTTGATGCATCAGCATCTGAAATACCTGATACCGAATCGCGCTTCAGACATATCTGCATATGAATCCTTCTCATTTCTCTCCCAATCATTCGCATGCTCTTCATAAGGGTTTGAACCTGATCATCTCCAAAACCATGCCTCCAAATTTGCTCCTCAATTGCATTGAGTTTTATACGAATATCATCTTTTTCACCTTTGAACAGTTTAAAATAAAGATTAGCACATATTTTGTCTTTGATATCATTAGCCTCCTCGGCAAGATCAATTAGAGTGGCTTTGATATCCTCAATCTCATCAACTAACAACTTGTATTCACTTTCACAAACCATATTTTATAAAAAATTAAAAATTATCAAAAATTCAAGTGAATTTATATTAAAATTAAAGGGTTAACGAATTCTTTTTAGAATCCGTCGCGCGCTAAGTAACAAATGATTGATTTTAAAACCAATCTGGCTCGTAACTCGGACCAAATGGTGCCGCTCACTGCAGCTGGGAATATTAATTTAATATTAAGAAAAATAAAAAATTAATTCTCGATAAGAAAGTGGACTGTATGTAGTTTTTTAATGGAATTTAATATAAATTTTTGGTTTATAAAATATTAATTTTTAAAATTGAATACAAGTGATTTTATATTAGGATTAAATTAAAAACTATATATATAAAAATAAAGAAGTTTAGCTAATTGCAATACAAATTAAATTGCACAAAATATAAGTAAATTATATATATATAAATAAATTATACATATATAAGTTAAAGTGATTAAAAGTTAAGCCAATTGCAAATAATATAATTAAAGTAATAATATAAATTAATTCAATTTAAGATGAAGAAAATGTTCGTATAATTGCGTTTAAATTTTAGTAAAGTTAAAGTTTAGTTAATCAATAAACGCCAATTGCAAAATCTAAATTGCACAAATTGCCAAACATATAA
This sequence comes from Forficula auricularia, assembly GCA_024734495.1. Classification (NCBI taxonomy): domain Eukaryota; kingdom Metazoa; phylum Arthropoda; class Insecta; order Dermaptera; family Forficulidae; genus Forficula; species Forficula auricularia. The sequence continues at coordinate 3,133,436 of JALMQS010000070.1, forward strand.
TATATAGCCAGATGATCGCAGCAGGCAACACAATTCAATCTATTCTCTATTTGGTTGTAAATCAAATAAACAAATAGAAAGAAACTCAAGATCAATCTAAATTGATGAAAAAACAAATAAAAATATGCCTGCGATCTATCTGCTATTATCATGAATTTTGGGCACTCAACAATTCATATTTAACGCTCTCTGCGTAGGTTCAAAACCAAATGTTGCTTATCGGTTTATCACAATAATCATCTGGTTGGTTATCTTTTCGGTAGTCTGATTGGGAGTGCTGATTGGGAAAAACAAAATAAACAGATTAATAAACTCAATTAATTAAGGTAAAGCAAACATAGAAACATAATCCAGAGATGAAGAAAAAAACCTTTTACCTGATTGGGAGAGAAAACAAGATGCGATTACATTCTAAAATTCATCAATTTTCCGGTAATCGAGGACTATTTTTAAGGCAGACAGAAATAGATAAGAATTATGAAATAATAATTGGTTGATATAATAATAATTTTACTCACGCTATCAAATGAGTTAAGACCATTCTCAACGACATCAGAATAAAGAATGAGTTTAAGATAAATTTCGTGTTAAGGTTAGAAAATAAAGCAAGGACATAGGTATCGCAGCGGGCAACACAATTTAATCTATTCTCTATTTGGTTGTAAATCAAATAAACAAATAGAAAAAAGCTATAGATCAATCTAAATTGATGAAAACACAAATAAAAATATGCCTGCGATCTATCTGCATATTATCATGAATTTTGGGCACTAACAATCCATATTAACTGCTCTCTCTGCGTAAGTTTAAAAAGTCACATGTTGCTTATCGGTTTTATCAGATTAATTAATTAGCCATCTGGTTGGGTGTCTTGATTCTGGATTAGGAGTGCTGATTGGTAGTCTGATTGGGAGAAAACAAGATGCGATTACATAGTAAAATTCATAAATCTTCCGGTATTCGAGGAGCTATCAAAGGAATAGGATCATTCTTTAACGACATCAGAATAAAGAAAGAATGAGTTTAAGATAAATTTCGTGTTAAGGTTAGAAAAATAAAGCAAGGACATAGGTAGGAGATAGCAATTAGTGCCTCAAAATATCGATGCATACAGCCTTATCTATTTTCCCATTTGACACGGCAGTATTTTGAATGAATATTTCACGAGGCTATTT